>CM076581.1:1397761679-1397995947 GCA_034641835.2 Pinus albicaulis | reverse complement strand
TTTTCCCTATAATTAATTGAACAAGATTAGCACATGAAATTTCCATTTAGAATCTATGAAATAATTCTATAAATATTCAAAGAAAACTTAATGTTACTCATTCATTTTTCTCTAATGCAGAAAAAATTGAATATGCTAACATGTTTTTAGATGGAGAGTTTTGTAATTCATCGTGTCCAAAATAATTTCTTATTGTCATAATTGTTTTTTTATAATGATCAAGCAATGGGCCTATATTTGATCAGAAAACATTTTTTCAAAATATATTCCATTTTTCTAATTAAATGCTAAATTTCCTTCTAGTTTATGACGTTCAAACAAACTGGAATCATATTCCTTTAACAAGTCACTGTTGTAATATACTACTAAATGAACAACTACATAATGAAGTTTTTAGTGGTGGAATACTAATCAATCACAAATACAGACAATAAATAACACCATTATGTCCTAGGCATGCCAAGTCTTTATCCTCTTATTTGCAAATATTTATTCCTGAAAATAACATATTTGACAAAGAGAACTTTTCTAAAACGACCAACACCGATGTATCCAATAACATTGACATTTCTATTGGCATCCCCTCAAATTTCTGGAAGTATCAAACAAGTGTAGTTCACTTCCCTATAAGGTCAAAGTTTGGCAATGGAATATGTTTTCTCTTAGTCTAATCAAGTTTTAAATTGCCTTTGATAACTAAGAGAGAATGGGAATCCAATGTAGAAAAATGAAAAAAAAAAAAAAATATTCATTCACACTTACCTAGTTCCTAAACAAGCATTGAAGCACTATAAAAATCCAAGCATGTTTCGCATTCCACCAAGAAACATAATTTCCAGAGTTTGATTGCAACCCTTGAGGCTTTCTCAAATCTATAAACAATTAACATCATAAATATTTTTCCTTAGTTCTAAAACCTTATCCTGTGTGGAGCTTGAGAAAATATGTGCATAAACATATCACATTATAGCATGTTGTGGAGTACATTTACAATAAACTAATCATTCAAAATTGTATATTCTGTCAAGATTGAGGCATATGTTAAGTTGCCATTATCTTCATCTTTGCACAATGGTGTCATAAATAATTTGAAGGTTCTTGTCTTGCTAGTATGATCTAATTATTTCTTTGTGCAAGATGTTTTTTCACTCCCATTATTAAAATTTTGATGTTATGAACAATATGTAGATACAATGGATGCTTTGAATAATAAAAGAGGCAATTATTTTTCCATCAATAGTGTTTAGTATTTGAATATGGTGTGAATTTAGTAGTTATATTGGTGGTTTTTGCAATGACCTATCCAATGACCTATCTTGAAGGCTTACACCACTACTTTCCCATGCTAAACCATAGTTTTTCGTCCTCAACAAGCCCTCTTTAAAGAGTCCATTAGCCTTTGCCTTAAATTCTCTGTAAATATGATGGAATGATATCTTCAAGAATTGTGCCTTGACTACCTTCAGCTACTCCAAAATGGGTTGTGATCAAAACAATTCTTCCATCCTAAATCTACCATTGAACCAATTGACAACCAAGGAATCCCAAAATACCTGGAATTCAATCACCTCTCCTCTACTACTACTGTTAACAAAAAATTCAGTGCCTTTATTTCATCATAGTTGTTCGAGCCTGTACCAATAAATGCTTCAAATTTTGAAGATATGAGTATAATAGAATCACTAAGGTATAGGATACCTCCTGCAACATATTCTTCTTGTTGACCTTGATTGGCATTGTTGAAAATTGAAATAACATCATTCCCACTCTTAACAATAGAAGGATGGATCAATGTCCTTTCTTTAACAGTGTTAGGGGCTTTTTTACTTTGAAAGCTCAGTCATTACTGGGAGACACATTGAAACGATTGCTAAAACTTACCTTGAAAGATCTCAGAGTTTTTGGGAAGCTAGATACATAAACACACCATAAGACGCAGTGCCTTACAACCCTTTAAGTCTTTATTAAAAATGAAATTTTTTAAAAAGAGAAGATTTTTTCATGGTAGAGTCGTTGAATCAAAGTGATTAAGCCACCAAAAGAGAAGTCAACCTGTAGTAGAGGATAACGAAGAGAATTGATAGCTCTCATACAAATTTTAACTAGTCACCACCTAGAAAATTTGTGAAGTTGAGCTGCTAAAGATACCAAATAGAAGATGTACTTATGAGGCATTTAATAGTATTAAATGTGGTTGTTGTTAGTTAGGTATTTGGTTGATATGAAATGTACACCTCTTCTCCTACTATGTAATGACTCAATGAGACATCACATCATATAATGAATTAATGAATCCACTCTTTCTCATTCTACTATGTATTCATGTCCACATACATGTGTGCAAAAAAAATTCATTTTAGAAATACAAGTGTGGATTTGTGGAGTCTGTTTCTAGAGAAAGGATGGATACTCATTTAAGTTGAGTGCAGTGATTCTTATAATATTTTAATATTTTCACTCCCACCAGAAGACTTCGTTTCTTTAACTAGTGATGGAGATGTTCAGCTGTGGACACATGTTGTACCAAATCTTGCGGCTGGATTATATAATGTGCTAGCTACCCCATTGTATGGACATGGTCCTTGCATTCCACATGGTGATAAGTTGAGGCAGGTATCCATTGGGGCTAGTATGTGTGCTAGAATTATAGATGGTGATCGAGTGCATACTTGGAGGACTGCGATGAATGGTGGGCTTATAGGAATGGTAGTTCCAGAGAAGGAAGCTTTGACACCACTTGGCGATGGGGAAAGCCACAAGGATATTGTGATTTTTAAACTAGGTTTGTACCTTAGTTTCTGCAAAGCACGATATCTATATTATATTTATTGGTTTTGTATTTTTATTGTCTTATATTTTTAATGTTTGTATACTTTTTGTTATACTCTCTAAAGGAAGTGTAAATATTAAGAGGTTTTTTATTACAATTATCTTTATGGGGTAGTAGACATGAAATATGTTTGCTTCGTTGAAACTGCGTTTTCTATTTACTATGGGTTTAGATAACAAGAATATTCATTCCGTTGCGGGTCTCATGACTGCTAGGAAAGTAATATATGTAGCAGTATCCTTGATAATAGTTGTTAAGAAGAAAACCATAGGTCGAATGGGACCAAGGAAGAAACAAGTGAAATCTAACAACGAATCGGGAATAGAAGGGCATTCTTGAATATTAAACTACAATTCCATTTGATTACAATTCTATTAAGACTTCTATATGTGGATTCTCCTTTTTGTAAATCGCCCTTATCAACTTATGGCTAATGTACAACTTTGTAAATAGTATTCATCTATATATTGTATCGATGAATTTTGAAATGATCTCCTCTTATTATGAAGAAATGGTAACAAGCTTCCTTGCAAGCATTTGTAGGAAACATGCAGATCCTTTTATCTATTGTGAGATACTTGCAAAGAATAGTTCTGCTTATAGTCTCTAAAGGGTGCAAGGATCATTTTATACTACCTTTTGCACATTCTTGGTTGAATTTTGAAGGCATTTATGATTTTAATATTAGCTACATGTAGAATGCCAAATTTTATTACAGTCTCTAAAGGGTGAAAAGATCATTTTATACTGCCTTTTGCACATTCTTGGTTGAATTTTGAAGGCATTTCTAATTTTGATATTAGTTACATGTAGAATGTGGAGCCTGTACCTTGTTTAACTAATAACTCACTACCCCGATTTCCAAAAGGAGGATGCTATTGAAATTTTTAATGACAAATTGCAGTGGGTAAGACACGCTTCTATGCTCCATAATTTAAAGAGAATAGTGTAGCTTCAAATGTGGGATGGAGCCATTTAGATCTGGTCTAGCAACGTTTAAATATGCTCATAATCTTGACAAAGAAACATCTGTCAGAATCATATGCCTCTTGGAATTGGTTGTTGGTTTGTCTACAATATAGAGTAGGTTTCTTTTGAATGGATTGGTTGACATCCTTTTAGAGATTCAAGGCTTTGTTTCAATTCATATTTCTTCTCTATGTGATCTAACAAAATATGGCTTCTGATTTATGGCATGCAATGCCTAGTGAAGGCACTAAGGGGCAGATATAACAGCTCAAATTGGAAAAAATATAAAAAAGGCAAGACATCTTGGAATGAGTCAAAGGGATGTGTATGTATGCAATAAAACTGTGAGAACCATTTGAATTAATAGCACAAGGAAAAACCCAAAAAAATATTACAGAAGGCAGGCCAAAGAATCATGGAATTGATGATATCAAATAAATTTCTCGTCTCATGAAGTGACACTAAGTGTAGGAACTTTTTAGGTTTTCCTTTTGTGAAGCCTGGCATCACATGGGTAGATATTATATGTTGAATAACCAAAGAATCAAGTTAAAGATGTCATGAGTGAGTGGGTAGCTGCCAATAGAGATGTTAAAATGTATAACTTCTATTCATGGTAGAGTCGTTGAATCAAAGTGATTAAGCGGCCAAAAGAGAAGCCAACCTATATTAGAGGATAACGAAGAACATTGATACTTGTCATACAAATTTTACCTAGTCACCACCAAGAAAATTTGTGAAATTGAGCTGCCAAAGCTGCCAAATAGAAGACGCAGTTATGAGGCATTTAATATAGTATTAAATGTGGTTGTTGTTAGTTTCGTATTTGGGAGATACGCAATGTACTACTCTTCTCCTACTATGTAATGACTCAATGAGACATTGCATCATATAATGAATTAATGAATCCACTCTTTCTCATTCTATTGTGTATTCATGTCCACATAGATGAGTGAAAAAAAAAATCATTTTAGAAATGCAAGTGGATTTGTGTAGATTGTTTCTATAGAAAGGATGGATACTCATTTATATTGAGTGAAGTGATTCTTATAATATTTTAATATTTTCACTCCCACCAGAAGACTTCATTGCTTTAACTAGTGATGGAGATGTTCATCAATGGGCTCATGATGTACCAAATCCTGCGGCTAGAGTATATAATGTGCCAACCACCCCATTGTTTGGACACGGTCTTTGCATTCCACATGGTGATAAGTTGAAGCAGGTATCCATTGGGGCTGGTATGTGTACTGGAAATACAGATGGCGGTCGAGTGCATAATAGGAGGAATGCGATGAAGGGTGGGCTTATAGGCATGGTAGTTCCAGAGAAGGAAGCTTTGACACCACTTGGCCATGAGGAAAGCCACAAGGATACTGTGATTGTTAATCGAGGTTTGTACCTTGGTTTTGTTGGTCAAGGTTGTCATTGATGTCAATATGGCATTGTTGAGATGGAAAATATTCTTGTGATACATGAATAACCCTAACCTCATGCAAACCCTATGAGAATGCCCTAAGCTTGAAGACGATGCATATTCCCTAAGGCCCTAGTTTCAAGATGCCCTAGCCTAATGAAATCATAATCTTAATCCCATTCCTAACCCTATCTAATTTAATAATGCAACCATAGAATTACTAAAAACAACATGTTTGTCCTAAATCCTAGCTATTTCAGCAAACCCTAATCCTAAGTTCAAAAACCCTAAAAAATATTTATTAAAAAAATATTATAGTTTCCCTAATTTAATAATTCCTTAAAAAGAAGTTATTAAAAATATCAAAATTTGCATGTGAAACCAAAAACCAAAAAATGTATTCATGAAAAGCTATTAGTCCTTCCCTAACTTACTATTCCACTACCCTCTATTAAAAAATCACTAAAATATCAAAACCACGTATGCAAATGTCGGCTCTACTAATTCAGAAAAGTCGACTTTAGAATCGACTGATTTATACACTATCGTATATTAATACGGAGCACGAAAAATAGAACAACGAAATCCACATCTTGTGAACTGATTGAGAACAAAACAACTCGGACTTGGTGCGGAATTTGGGGCAGAGAACAGTCTCGGACTTCAGTAAATCATAATTACAACATTGAAGAGGCTCAGACTTGTTGGAATATATTTATCGATGTGTGGACAGGTATATAAACAGTCTTCGGTGGAAACTCGAAATCGCAGAACCGTAAGAGGAATGAAATTTGATGATTGGGTATCGGAATTGGAGATCTGTGTTGAGCTCGGTTTATTTTCTACAGATTTCGGATCTATACCTCCATTATTCTCAGCAATTCAGTTCAGAACATTAGAACTAGCAAGGTGGACATACACATTGTAACTCAGAACTAGTGCAATCATTCTACAGCTCAGATTGGGTGCATTCATTGAGCAGCTCAGACTGTATTGTAGCCTTGGATTGACGCTCACATCAGCTAAAACAATCTTCACACCTGTTGCAGCCTAGTTAAGGGTTCAGACTCGTGGATTTTATCTTAATTCTAGTACTCGGA
Organism: Pinus albicaulis; assembly: GCA_034641835.2. Lineage (NCBI taxonomy): Eukaryota > Viridiplantae > Streptophyta > Pinopsida > Pinales > Pinaceae > Pinus > Pinus albicaulis. Next base: position 1,397,989,631 of record CM076581.1, on the reverse strand, counting down.
CAAGTGTGAAGATAATATTAGAACCTCAGATCACCCTTGTAGCTGCAAACAGTGTTGAAGGAACAAACTTATGCTTGGACCTGTTTCACACCTAGAGGAGAAACAAGAATTATAAAACAGTCATGCTATGCTTACAGACTTTGAACCACCAAAATAATTGTAGTGTGGGACTACGTTTGTTGACTTGAGTAGGAGGTTGGGACTTGACCTGAGTTTTGAAGCTCGAATTTGTGACCACGTGGAGGAGGGATCAGATCATTGGACAATCTCATTTTAGAGCTCAAACTGTGGGGAGACTTATACTTGTATCATAACACCTTGAAGCTCAGACACTCCAAATCTCTAAACACAGACCTATAATACATCGGTGTGAAGACAGTCATAATGCTTGGACTTGTGGAATTATAGAAGTGGTGCAATGATAATAACATTACCTTAAGGAGTGTCATCAATTACAAGATTAGACCTCGCCTATCTTTTCAACAGTCTTGAAGCCTTTTTTTAAGAAACATTGGACCAGACCTGCAGTTGTCTTTAAAGAGATTTTGGACCATATTTATAAGTCTTTTTTGGAGAACTGTTGAAGACACCTTGTTAAGTTGCTCTTGAGCATATCACAATCTTTGTATTAGATTTATTGGTTTTGTATTTTTATTGGTTTATATTTTTAATTTCTATATACTTGATGTTATTCTCTCTAAAGGAAGTGTAAATACTAAGAGATTTTTTCTTACCATTATCTTTGTGGGGTAGTAGATATGAAAGATGTTGGATTCGCTGCAACTGTGTTTTATATGTACTAGGGGTTTAGATAATAGGAATATTCATTACATTGCAGGTATTAGGACTGCCACAAAAGTAATATGCATAGCAGGATCCTTGACAGTAGTTTTCAAGAAGAAAACCAGAGGTCAAATGGGACCAAGGAAGAAACCAGTGAAATCATTCTACAGCTCAGACCTGATGCATTCATTGAGCAGCTCATACTGTATTGTATCCTTGGTTTGAGACTCGGATCAACTAAAACAATATTCGCCCCTGTTGCAGCCTATTTAAGGGCTCATAATCGTGGAGTTTATCTTAATTCTAGTACTCGGACATGTGTGAATATAATATTAGAACCTCAGATCACCTTGTAGCTGCAAACAGTATTGAAGGACAGACTTGTGCTTGGACCTGTTTCACACCTAGAGGAGAAACAAAATTATAAAATAGTCATCCTGTGCTCACAGACTTTGAAGCACCAACAAACTTGTAATGTGTGACTACACTTGTTGACTAGGTAGGAGGTTGGGACTTGACCTGAGTTTTTGAAGCTCAAATTTGTGACAACTTGGAGAAGGGATTGGACTATTGGACAATCTCTTTTTAGAGCTTGGACTGTGGGAGACTTATACTTATATCCTCAACACCTTGAAGCTCAGACCTCCAAATCTCTAACCACAGACCTATAATACATCGGTGTGTAGACAATCACAATGCTTGGACTTGTGGAATTATAGAAGTGGTGCAGTGATAATAACATTACCTTAAGGAGTGCCATCAATTACAGGACCATACCTAGCCTATATTTGGAACAGTCTTGAAGTAACATCTTTCATATCTACCCCACAAAAGATAATGGTAAGCAAAAACCTCTTAGTTTACACACTTCCTTTAGAGAGAATAACATTTATTGGTTTATATTTTTAATTTCTATATACTTGATGTTATTCTCTCTGAAGGAAGTGTAAATTCTAAGAGGTTTTTGCTTACCATTATCTTTGTGGGGTAGTAGATATGAAAGATGTTGGCTTCACTGCAACTGTGTTTTCTATGTACTAGGGGTTTAGATAACAAGAATATTCATTATGTTACAAGTCTCAGGATTGCCACAAAAGTAATATGTGTAGCAGGATCCTTGATAGTAGTTTTCGAGAAGAAAACCAGAGGTCAAATGGGACCAAGGAAGAAAGAAGTGAAATCTAGCATAAAATGAGGAATAGAAGTGCATTCTTGAATATTCAACTATAGTTTCATTTGGTTACAACTCTATGTGGATTATCCTTTTTGTAAACCACCGTTATCAACTTATGTCTAATGTAAAACTTTGTAAATGATATTCATCTATATATTGTATCGATGAATTTTGAACTAATCCACACCTATTATGAAGCAATGGTAAAAGGCTTCCTTGCAAGCATTTGTAGGAAACATGCATGTCATTTTATCTGTTGTGAGATACTTGCAAAGAAGAGTTCTACTTATAGTCTCTAAAGGGTGAAAGAATCATTTTATATTGCCTTTTGCACATTCTTGGTTGAATTTTGAAGGAATTTATGATTTTGACATTAGCTACAAGTAGAATGTGGAGCCCGTACCCTCTTTAACTAATAAATAAATACCACGATTTCCAAAAGGAGGATGCTATTGAAATGGTAATGATGAATTGTAGTGGGTAAGACACACTTCTATGCTCCAGAATTTAAAGAGAATATTGTAGCTTCAAATGCGGGATGCAGCCATTTAGAACTCGTATAGAAGCGTTGAAATATGGTCAGAATATTGACAAACAATCATCTGTCAGAATCCTATGCTTCTTGGAATTGTTTGTTTGTTTGTCTACAATATAAAGTATGTTTCTTTTGAACGGATTGGTTGACATCCTTTTGAGATTCAAGGCTCTTTTGCAATTCATATTGTTTCTTTATGTGATCTAACCAAATCATGGCTTTTGATTTGTGGCATGCAATTTTTAGTGCCAAGGGAATGTTATGGCTAGTGAAGGCACTGAGGGGTAGATTAATAACCTTTAATGATCTCCTACACAAACTACCAAAGAGTATCTCTTGAATCATGAAGAAAAGAAATAATTATAACTAAACACTCGACATATTCTTCTGCAAATTCTCAAAATTTTGTAACAGATATTAACAATCAATATTCCAAGCAACAAATGTCTAGTAAGAAGAAAAATATCTTTACCTCAATTTCTGATCCATCATGTTCTCCAACTGCACCACCACTCAATAGGCTCTTACGCTTATCTACCTTTGGCTTTGGAAGACATGTAACAATAGCTACACAATTCAACAAAAAAACATAAAGCATGCTTATTATTTGAAATTCAATCCATAGCAACATCCTTCAAAGGGTGAAATTGTAGCCCAAAATTATGCCAATTATCAAGTGTAATCTGCATGCACATTCAAACTTACAATGGCTTTTCCTAAAAGTAGTAGATGGATCATACTCAGGATCACTAGGATCTGGAGCATATCCTAAATGAGCAAAGAAGACATGAGCATATACACTCCCGTTATTCTTTACAACCTAGAAATAAATACAAAAATTACACCATTATACTTCAATATGCTAAAACTTGTTCTACCCTCCACCAAGTATGTCAACCAATTCAAGTATTTTATATTAACAGCATATATGCCAACTGATATTCAAATCAAATAGTCCAAAATCTAATATGGTAGAAAGTATGATCACATTGCATGTATTAACAGAAAAACAATTATATATACCAAAACCAAAATTTACATTGAATTATCTCAAATACCTCTGAAGGATGGTAAACTATTCTATGTTTTCGAACACTATTTGGGCCCCAGACTACGAAAGGTACATTGGTTTCTTGCCAGACAAGAGTTGCTTCATTGCTAAAATCATAGAACCTCTCATTCTCATAGAGATAGAGCCACATATCCTGAATCATTTACAAAGTACAAAAAAATTAGGCTAGAGTTCAAAATTTCATGACAACCACAATGTGAACCACGTGATAGTACATAAAATAAGCCCCAATTAATGGTAGTTGGGTTTTAACATTTTTACTAGGAAAATATAACAAGACACTCTCTAATGACAGTGAAACTTTAATATAATAATAATAAAATGAGACTCGAGTAGTGTTCCATTCCAGATAAATAATCTAGTTCTGCATATCTAAAAGGAATTAATGTCCATTAAGTGTATCCTTGTATATTCCCTCAATTGGCATAACAATAAGTGCAGTTAGCATAACAAGGCTTATTTGTGTGCACAGTAAACATTTGAAGAGGCTTAGTTGCATCTGATAAATGTTTCAAAAGGCTTAAGGATATTCATTTCCTTGCACGGGACTTGGGCATATTCCCTATCGTAGATATATTATGCTAAGTTAACTTAGCAGCTAATCCATCAACTTTTAATTTTGCACTGCAATCTCTTAGGAAATTCTGTTAAATTTAATTCATAGAAGTCAAACCAGAATGGAACTGAAATTGGCCAAATCATTAAAAAAAGTTCATAACCTATTTTAAGCAAGTTTCTGGAATTAAGTTACTTCATTCTGACCAAAAACACAGAGTTGAAACATCTGGCAGAATCAACAAAGCCCTATAAAATTTCTCATTTGTGGCATTTCTCTATATAGAGAGATAAAATCATTTAACGAGCTTGAAGAGATCTAGATCTCCTTAACTTACAACTAGTTGCTTTGGATCTGTGTGCAACTTTCATGTGTGCTAGAATATAGCATGCAGCATAATAGCTTAATCCTCCAGTGGTATATTCCATATTAAAATGTTGGCAAATTGATTACATTAATAACCATGCTATTATAATACTGGTAAAAAGAAAAGTAAATATCAATCTACATGTTTTTCCAGGTCATAGATAATGCATACAATTCTAATCTGAATTTTTCAAAAGTTGTAAGTGTTTCCTTGAAAAATCTGTATGAATAGGAGACTCCAACTGATTCTCTGCCTCCTTCAACCAGATCATAGCAATTTCATCCCAGTGGTGAACGATCCCAAACACAAAGCAGACCAGGGATTTAGGGCACACCATGAACACTACCACATCTGACCTCACAACCAACCTAATCAGCCCCTGAATGGCAAGTTTCCAATGCTGTCTATGGGAATCTTAGATTCCAAACAAACACAGTAGAATAAAATGATGGATGGGAAGTTAATACTCCAAAACCCTACTGAGACCAACAAAAACATTGATGAGTGAAGTTGATACTCCTACACTTTTCATACATATCAATGAGTGAAGTTCCAACAAAAACATCTAATTCAAACCCACTTCTAATTATGTAATCACCGATCCACATGCCTTTTTGCAGAGCTCTTAAATGGGTGCAAGCATGGATGACACTCACCATTGTAAACCAATCAGGCACAACATATTCTTTTGGCATTTCATCAAACGATATTTTTTGACGCCCTCTGCCAGAAGCCAGGCCAAACCCTTCAAACCCTCCTGCACCATAAAATCTGCCAATTCATCGTTCTGCTACAGAACTAACTAACTAGACAAAAACCCCCAAAACCTCCATAAATTCAATCTCATTACTCACTGGAAAAAAATCCCCAAAAACTCAGCGAAACACAAAGACAGAGAGAGAATGGATCCAAAGCCTACAGAATGCGTGGAATTTTGATGCCATAAATTTACATTCACATGTAGAATGTGATCCTCTCTCTATTTGGTTTATTTATAACTTGGCGGTGATGGAAAAATGAATTTGGAAATGTTGTATGAAATATACCATTGATATTTCATTTTTTTTAGTTTTCCTTTATTTTTCCCTCCATTTTTTCCCTCTAGCACTTTGATCTCCATTTTGATTTGGTTTTATTTATTTTTTCCCTCCACCTTTTTTATTTCAGTTTTGATTTCAATAGTCTTTCATTTTTTAAATATTTATGAGATTGTCAATTTGAAGAGAATTATTTTATTTTTATGGAATGAATATATATATAGATATATATATTTATATATATAGTAAAATAAGAAAATGGAAAAATAGATTAATTCATTTTTCACCTTTCTTTTAAATGAATAATATTATGATTACATTTTTAAATATTCATTCATTGAAGAGATTTTCAAACATTCACTTTTATATCAAAGCATAAGAACATAGAGCAATATATTTATAATTAATTTGTGATTACATGGGTTATAGTTCTTTTTAACATGTATTCACAAATGTGGAAAAGTATCTCTTGAGTATTTTCGCATGGAAAATAAGGGTTAGCTAAACAATTTGTCATTAGTGTTGATGGGTATTTGGCTAGTTTTACACTATCAAATGCCTAGATCAAATCTCTTGAGTAAAGTGCATCAGTCCACACTAATAATTTTATTGTGGATGTCATCCATGGATGTGGGGAAACAACCCATTTGTCTCTAAATTTTAGCACTGGAGATGAATTCATAAACCCCCTTTATCTCTAAATCCATCTGCAGTGTCAAATTTTAGTGAAATGTAATAGTTTAATATCAAAAATTGCAATGTTCCATTTCTGGATTGACAATTAAAAATGACTAGCATAAATGAATAAATCATATACTTCTTTTACTTGCTAGTTGGTCATATTTTTATTCTTAGACTATAGTGTTCATTTTGTCACTTATTATCTAGTCATAAATTTTAGTCATGGACTAAATTAGTCATTTAAGTTAGTCATTTTTAGTTGAGTCACTTATTATCTAGTCGTTTATTTTATCCCTAGACTAAATTAGTCATTTACATTAGTCGTTTTTAGTTGGGTCACTTATTATCTAGTCGTTTATTTTATCCCTATACTAAATTAGTCATTTAAGTTAGTCATTTTTAGTTAGGTCACTTAAAATTGTTCAATTTAGTAGTAATTCACTTGAAATCGATGTACTGACTAACTTTGTTAGTCACATAGTCACTAATTTCATCATTTTTTGCGAGTGTTAGCTTGCTACCCCATTTCCAAAACCTTAGCAAGTATTGTGCCTCATGAATTTTTTATTGAAAATATTTCTATGTGGCTCTTACTGCACCACTAGAAATCCAAGAAAAATAAAAACAAATGAAACAAATGAAAATTCTAAAAACTTAAAAATTTAATCAATAACTAAATTAAGAACCTAAATGCAATCAGATCTTCTTCTTCCTCCTCTTTTTTTTTTTTAATAAGTATATGAATATTTCCAATGGATCCATTTACAGATTAAAATTTCTGAAATGCTCATATAGAAATTTGCAAAATGTACCTCATTGCGTGTGAGGACATGAGAAAAAATTTTCATTTTTGGATCCGACACCAAGATTAGTTGAAGGCTGAATGAATGTCACGACATAGTTACTTGTTGAAACCAATCTTCAATATAGTCTTTGAACTCCAAAGAATGTTCGATTTACATTCTAAATCTTTCATCCATAAATGTTTAGTATTGAAAAAAATATATATTTTACAAAAATGATTGAAATGTATGCAGCTAAATGATTTATGCATCTAAATGTTTTAACCATGCATCTAGGAATAAAATAAAATAAAAATAAAAACTGAAAAATAAACTCTAGACTGAAGGCCAGTTTCTATGCATATTTCCCTGCAACAACTCCAAAATGTTGAGGCAATTTAATTACCTATCATTTAATTGTCAACTCGGGGGTTTTGTAAAACTTGTGAAGCGTGTGTGCACTATATATGCTAGAAATTAACCTCCAATTTAGATTAATCTAACTACGAAATCAAATGATGACAAACCAAAAACATAAGGAAAATGAAATCAATCTATGTAAATGAAAAACTTAACATACGAAAAGCAATTCAAATCTTATTTGCAAAAGTTTCTTGATATGAACATGCACACAATCTCTTGAAAATGAGTCCTTTTAATCTAGGATTGAAAATAAATCTAATCTACTTGTATGAAATGAAAAGTTGATCTATACACATACTTGCAGGATTGAAATCAAACTTAATCTAATGACAAGAAAGTAAATTTACGCTAATGAAAGAAAATATAGTCTAGGAAAGCAAGAAATCTTTAATCTATGAAAAACAGGAAATCTAATCTAGGAAAACATGAAACTTTAATCTAGGAAAACATTGAAATCTAATCTACCACATATGTATAAGTGGAAATCTAAACTATCACACATGCATAAATATAAATCTAAACTATGACACACTTGCATAGAATTGGAAATCTAATCTAGGCACACTTCTTGAATTCAAAATCTAAACTTCTTGCAAGAATTGAAAAGCATAAATTGAAATCTAAACAATCTTAACTACAATGAAAGCAAAGTTACCAATCCATCTAAACATGCAAGAGCACACAACAAAATGTGCATATGAAAACTTAACTTATGAAAGCATGTAAATGAACCTAAAGGAAATAATAACAAAGAATGAAATGAAAACTAAACTAAACATAAAGAAATGAATGAAATTATGATACAACCTCACACACATTTAGGTGGCCAATCCAATGATGCATGAGTATGGCAAGTGAAGGACCTCCATATGAAAGCAAAACCAAATCAAAGTGAAAGAAAAATCATGAGTATGGTGCCAAATCTATTCTTTATTCAAAACATGAGAATAACTCCAAACTTGACACATGCCTTTGAAAGGAGAAGGCTCTCCTATTTATACAAAAACATAAGAAGCTACCTCATTAATGAGGATCCATTATTCTCTCCCTAGATCCCTAAAAATCTCATAGAGTTACAACTCAGGTAGGTAATGATGAGACACATATCTTCTTTGACCATGATTTTTCTCCATGAGATATGGTTGATTCCTATCCTAAATCTTCTTCCAATCTTGAAGAGAATTCGAAATTGATCCTTGGAGGCCACATAAGAGTATCTTGAAAGCTTCCAAATGACCTACACTTTTCATGAAACTCAAGCCACTTTTAGGTATTAGCAAGTTTATGTCATTTTTCTAATTTTTAATCATTAATTCACTATAAATACTTGAAAAATAAAACTTTAGGAAGATACAATTATGAACCTATATGATGATAAATATGTAGGGTTATATAGTGACAAAGTGATGGAATGAAGGTGATAAAGGTTAAATGAGGTGTGAATGAAGTGAAAATATATTTCATTTTAAATAAATTTTGGAGACCCAACACATGGCCAGTTTAAGTCTCTCAAATTTGAATCAACTTATTAACGATCCTCTTCAGCATGATCTGAGTTGGCAACTTATGCCAACGAAACTCCCTTCTGTCTACACATTTTACAAGACACCCCCATTGAAGTTGTCGTAAAATGGTATGTAGACCAGCCCCATGCATCTCGTTTGACATTTATGACTATTGCCAATGCCTTTTTATCTTACTTTCATTCACCTATATTTTATGATACAGGTACTGAACTTTTAACCACCTTTCTTCAAACTTCTGCCACCCTCCTTTCTGACCATGTCTAGGAATGGCATAGAAGTCAAAGCTTATCTAAAGATCTTGAATTCGAATACCATGTTTCTATGGATTGGTTCTTGCGATCCCTTCACCCCCCCCCCATTGGTAAATATGTCTCATCCCATGTCCCTCAAATATAGGAAGAAGCCATACATATGGCTTTGAAGTATGATTTGTTTTACACCCAATCAAGTTATATTTATACCATCCTTCCTGACCTCCCTAGGCCCGGTGCTTCATCTACACCAAGGGAATCTGATGCAGTTAACGATATTATTGGATCAATATATTATCCTCAATCGTCCCCATATCCACACAAATTCATGGGTTATGGCCAACCTTAGGGAGGGGCTAGTCCCTCCTATGCTTATCCCCTCCCTGATCCTCTGTGAGTTAACTCATACCAAGGCACGAGTATATCTCATGAATTTTCCCATCCACATTAGTTGATGCCAGGGACAAATATTACTTAGTTTAGTTATCAAAATGTTGTCGTGGATTATTATTACCCATATGCACTACCTAGTGCTCTAACCCCAATGGCACCAACAACTCAACCTCCCATGCCTCAACCACTTTTGTCACAATAACAACTTCCTCCTCAAGGAAATTTTATGCTCAACAAAATGTTTCCCATCCCCCAAATCCAAATAAGAGAAATAAGGGCAAAGGTAATGAAAAAAATCCATCTTAGTTAAACCAAGGCAGCCAACGTGGTCAACCTAATCCCAATAAGGGTGATTAGTCTAATACCGTAACCCAACAACAAGGCAGACAACCAAATCAAAACTAGTCCCTTCGATCGAATAAACCTTGTGGTTTTTATGGTACCTTTGGACATTATACTCATGACTTTCCCCTTCTCTCTCATATGCACAAATCATGGGAAGATCAAGTAGTTGCCTCTAGAGGGAAACAAATTATGCCTCTTTCAGCACCTCCCTCTACATAGTCAATAGTGCTCAAAAACCCCTTCCCTTCTCAAGGATATGTGCCCATTCAAGATAGGAATAATCCTCCACCTTCCCCCCTCTCATTCTCTAGGGAATTGGTCTTTCCAAATTCTTATGAATAATTATGAAGAAGTCAACATTCAAACTAAGTTGCGTCAATATGAAAAACCTCCTGAGAAATCAATAATGGAAGTGCAACCTCAAGCATCCATAGAGCCTATTTATTCATCAAACAATACCTTAAAAATCCCTCCACCTAAGGTAGAGGTTCCATCAAATATTTGCAAACGTATGTTAAGTCGAAATGTTGACGATTCTCGAGTTTCCCACACTTACAACATAGTATATGATTTAACACAATATCTTGTTGTTGTGTTAGCAATGGAAGTTCTCTAGACGTGCCCATCTCAAGGAAAAGCTCAAATATTGGCTTCAGATGTTGTGGACCCATAAAATTATCACATGATCATTTTAAATTTTGACAAATTGGAACATCCTTGTCTTCCTCCTTCCATCGTTTTCCAGATACCTCTCTCCATTAACACCATTTTACAAAAATGTATCATTGATGAAGGCGCATCCACTTGTGCAATAACCTCTACCATTTGGAAGCGACTTGGTTCCTCCAACCTCTCACCATCAACTATCACTCTTTTCACATATGATGGTCTCCCTTCACAACCTCTTGGTCTCTAACAGTATTTTCTCGTTGTAGTTGCTGACAGGCAAGTCATGATTGATGTGTAATAGATTGATGTACATCTCAATTATAACCTATTGATTGGTCATAGTTTCACCTATGCTATGAAAGCGTTCAAATATTTTGTCTTTTGTACCATGATTTTCCCTCATAATGTGAATATAATCACCATAAATCAATTGACTTACTGCGATCCTCAATCTTAGACATCACCTCGAAATGATATTTTTCAATGGAAGGAAACAATTACATGCCTTCCTTCACTAAAATCATCCCAAGAGTCTTTAAATATTCCTCATTGTTAGGGGCATATTATGTCCCATCGCCTATTCCCACTAAACCTAAATCTTCTAGCGTGTGCATGCTTCAAGTGTCACAGGCCACCAAAATGTAGTCTGTTACATCTTCCCACCAACCAACTCAATAACAACCTCCTGCGCAAAACTCAATTGGTCCATCTAGAGGAGTCCCTCGTGGACATCATCAATTTGGCCAAATTCCTTTCTTATTTTCATTGTCGAGAACATTATCCACCCCTATGATGGCCTCCCTAACCTTACTTTAGGGGTCCCGATTAGGTATATTAATCCTCCTGCAAACACTCCACCTGTCAGCTCATACCTTACGTGGCTTTGACACTAGTTTAAATAGTTCCCACCACCTCTGCCTCTGCCTCAGTTCCACTTCAACCTCAGTAGAAATTTACTCCTATTGCGAAAGCATATGGTGAGGGGGTCAAATCCCGAAAATAGGGGAAGGATAAGGAAACCCAAATGGAAACCACTCCATCTAAAGCATCGAATCCTACTCCTCCATACACTTTGTGTGATGTTCATGGCCATGACACTAAAAAATTCCCTAATCTTCCCTGAATAAAGAGCATGATTTCAAAAGCCAAAATTCTTCCAGACATTGTTGTCCCTGAGGTGCAAGTAATCTTATTTGAGTCTACCAAGAAAAATAAATCCTTATGCACAAACCACCCACGTAGTGTAACAACCCTATTGAAAAACTCATGTAATAAAGTTAAAATAATAACCACGGTTGATGGGACACGTATTCCAAGATGAATGATTGGGAAAAACATCCTATGGGGTGTTGATTTGGTCTATTATGGCCAAGGAAATTGGCAAAGGATATGGCTAAGGCATTAAAGAGGAAAAAGGTATTTTTGGTACATTTATTGATGAAAATAATTTAAATTAGGAGAAAAGGGAGGTAAAAGGTCACAGGTTGCATGTGAGGAGGATATTGAAGGAAAATAATGGAGAATGAAGAAAATAGAGGTTTATTCTATAAAAATACTTCTGAGGATTAGTTAGTGACCTTTTGTCAGTGCATTTTTGGAGCTCACTCATTATTCTATCTCTCTTTCTCATACTCTTGGATACTTAGATTTTTCTTGGAGCACTCATGGAGAGTGTGGATACTTGGTGATTTGGACTAAGAAGGCAAAGGAAGAGTAGGAAAGCACAGGTGGACATCGGGATCAACATCTAGAGTGGGATTTGATTGCATGTACCTTGTTGCATGTATGTTTTCCTCATTGATTTTGGAATGCATGGTGTATACATGTGGATTTCCTAGCCTTGCCATTTTCTGGAGAACCATGGTATTGCAGGTTTTTTTCCATTGATAGTTTTATTGTTGGCTCTCATGATTCCTTTAGTTGTTGGGTTGAGTCATTAGTTCCTGGAAGCCTTGGTTGGAAAAATGCTTTAGAATCCCAACGAACAATTATGGGTTGAGTTACTATTCGTGGAATCCTTGGTTGGAAAAACACTCTAGAAGCCCTAGGTGGGTTGGGTTACTAGTCCTAGAAACCCTGGTTGGAAAAACGTTCTGAAAGACTTGTAATAGTTGGTGTTGAGTTACTAGTCCTCAAAGCCCTGGTTGGAATAAATTCTCTATAGCCCTGCAGTAGCTTAGATAGAAACAAATTAGCGACGGTTGTGATGTCCGACTGTGAGGTGGAATCACTGGTTGAGGGTTGAGGTGGTTTGGCCTCTGGAAGCCCTGGATTGATTTTGATTGATGTGTTTTACTAAGCCCCACGTTCATGCTTGGAGTATGGCACGGGGGTGATTGGTTGAAGTGAGACTTGGCTCAGTCAATCTATGGTCAGGTGGAACGTGGAAGTCCCATCTTCGGTTGGTTTCTACATCAAATAATGAATAGCTCATTTCTCTGGTATTCGATATGCAAATATACTAGTTTATGTATGGATTTCATTGCTACTTTATTCATGGTATTTCTATTGTTAATTTCTTGGTTATGAGCATATATTTGATCAGTGATGATGTATGGCTCTATTCATGTTCATGTAAATGATTATCCCATGTATCTATGGTAAAATTGATTGTATAATAGCTTATGATGTAGGGGAGCAATGCTTCTTGCCCATTCTCAGATAAGGAAGAGACCCCTTTGTTTAAATTTTTTGTTTATGCATGTATATGCTATGTTTATGACATGTTTGACGAAATTCTTGGCATGGCTAAGTGGGGTCAGATGAGTTCTGGTTGATGTGATTGCTTCCATATGTTTTTTTTTTTTTTAATTTTAATTACCCTCTCCTGGAGTTACAGGAAGTTCTGGGCAGTGACCTGGGCTCAGGGGCTGAAAATGTGGCACAGATCCCAGAGCTACAGGTGGAAAATTCATTGTTTGGGCCTTAGCCACTACCTTGACAAGGCTAGCCCGTGGCTATACAGTCTATAGCTGCTATCTTTCCCTTACAAGCCCACATTTCAGCCTAGAAGTGGCTAAAAATCAGTCCCCCCTGAGGGAATAGGGCCCTCAAAGGTTGGATTACCTCTTGGGGGTGTCAGTGATGCAGTGTAAGGTGTGTTTTTGGTGTTTCCATCTGTTCCACTTCATTATATCATCTACAAGGTTGAATCTCATATTAGTAGCCTCTCTTCACATGTTTACCCCAGTTGGTTGCTACTTGGGTAGATGTGGGAAGAGGGTGTTACAGAGTGGTATCAAATCATGGCTCAACTTTCGAATATGATGGATGGTGTGTTGGTCATGATTTTATATTGATTTCTTACATGTTTTCATACCTATCTTGTATGTGGTTGTTGCTCCCGTGTTGTGTTGGCCATGGTAACAGTGGTGTTGCCATGGATGTGGTTGTGGTGTCATTGTCAACATGAGGTCATGTGTGTATGATTGATTCTATGTTTTCCTTGTTATGTATTGTGCGTGCACACTTTTTTACATATAATTACATATTGTATGTGCATCGATTTTTTATGCTAGGTCACATATGGGTCATGTTGTGTGTGTTTGTGTATGCTTGCTTGAGTGATGTTATGTGTTGAACATGCATTGGTCCTTCATGCTGGGTTGCATGTTTCTTATGTTGTGTTTCGTTCATGCTTGTGGTTGTGTCTGGGTCAATCTTGCGATGGTGTGCATTTGGTATGCTTATGCATGGATGACTCGACCCCAACTATAATCATAATTATGCAATAGTATACCCTATTTTACAAGTTTATATGTTGATTATGATTATATCTATACATGTATCACATTGATTGGTTGATCTTGCAGGAAGTATCCTCCCCAAATTACACTAACGTACGTTGATTTATTATGAATTTTTGTATCTGACATTTTTCACATTACAGCAAGAATTCAAAGATAAATAGTAGAATGGTAGACTACAGAGATTCTCCATATGAGTCATATCAGCAACATGGTATTGGACAGTCACCTAAATTGGAAGATACATTGAGAAGTCTAAAGGAAGAGATAAGAAGTTGCAAGGCAGACAATGATGAACTTATACAGGCAAAGGAAAAGAAAGCAAAGGTTAGTGCATCCATCCTTCAAAGTTTTTCAGAGTTGCAGAATTTGGGGCCACTCAGGGTCAATTATGGGAAAGAGGATATAAAAATGGGGCATATGGCAGTAGGTCTCCTAATAGGCGCATTTCAGAGAGAGCTAATACAGTCATTATAAGGAAAAGACCCTCTAGTGGAGGTTATAAAGGAGGTTTTAAGTGTTATAAACTTGGCCAAAATTGTCAAAAAAACATTTGCTACAACATTCGTTTATGGTTACGGAGGTTTTGGCGGAGTTTTTAACGGAAATTCAACACAACTAAAAAAAACGGGCAGTCGGAGGTTATTATGGATGTTTTTTTTCATCAGTGCGCTACTCTGGCTTTAACGCATCGGTGCATACATGTAGAAGGTGCCCCAGGGCGGTCGAAGGAGAATGCACCAGGCCTTTAAGGTATAAAACTGCACCGGGCGTAGTGTTGGTGATACAACGCACGGGGCCGTTCTAATTGGTCTTGGTATTTTTGTGCGGTGCCCATAGGTGGTATCAACGCACTGGTGCGCAGTATCACACAAATGCACCAAGATTTATAATTGGTATCGGTATTCGTGCAGTGCCCATAGGTTGTACAAATGCGCCAGTGCGTATAGACACATAAACGCCCTGGTGCACAGTATCACAGAAACAAACCAATATTTATAATTGGTATTGATATTTGTGCGGTGCCCATAGGTTGTACAACTGCACCGGTGCGTATAGACACATAAACGCACCGGTGCGTAGTATCAGACAAATGCACCGAGATTTATAATTGGTATTGGTATTTGTGCGGTGCCCAGAGGTCGTAGAAATGCACCGGTGCGCTTCAGAATACAAACACACCGGTATAAAGTAACTGATACGCACTAGTTTTCATTTTTTATTGTTTAGAAACATCGACCTGTGCCAGTGCAATTATTGTGATTTTTTAAAATTCATTATTCATCAAAAGTCGACAAATCTTATAACATTATTCATATTAATTAAATTTTTATTAATGCATTTGAATGTAATGTTTGGATTAATTTGTTATATCATATCATAATTATTGTGATTTTTTTAAATTCATTATTAATCAAAAGTCGACACATATATATCTTATAACAACATTCATATGAATTAATTTTTTATTAGTGCATTTGAATGTGATGTTTGGATTAATTTTTTATATCATATCATCAAATTTTACATCTCTTCATTGTGTTGGGTGTGGAGCCTGATTATCTTGTTTACTTTGTATCATAGCATTGGACCCCTGTACCTTAAAAGGGGCGGCAACGCCGCCTGTAATTAATCGCTGCCATGGGGGGTCCAGGGGGTCGCGACAGCGCTTTTTGGAGCCCCCCCCTGGCGGAGGGTTTCGGGGGCAACGCCCCCGAAGCTAAAAACAGATGTAAAATTGCCTTGTAAAAGTATAGTAATTTCTAGTCAATCTAGGCCGTTCATAGGTGGATGATCTGACGGTAGAAGTTATGTTTAGTTTAGGGTTTTTTGCCCTAGAAGGCAACCCCCTTGTATATATGAGGGTATTTTATTGCGGCTGTGTATTACATGTGTGTATTCTCAGAGCAAGAAACAGATAGGGAGACTGTGAGAGAGAACAGAGGATATTACAGCGGATCTGTTGTAGGTTTTGTCTCTTCAATTTTTGCTGGATAATAGAAAGGAAGGACTAGCTATTCGGGGTGGACGTAGCCCAAACTAGGTGAACCACGTATATATGTTTCTCTCTGGTTTTATGTGTTTTGTGTGCTTGTATTTTTCGCATATTTTATGTGTTGCATTGCTCCATAATATATAATTTTCTAACACATTGTAATATTTAATCATCCATAAATTTAATCAGTGATGTTATATTTCACAGCGACAATGGAGAATGCAATAGAATAAATTAAAACATATATATATATATATATATATATATATATATATATATATATATATATATATATATATATGAATAATAAAATCTTTGTCATACAAAATGGGACAGTTATTGGTATCCCTTTGTCTTTCAATAGGGACACTATGTCCATTACATTAAACAAAATGTCAAATTTCACATGATAATATATCAAAAAATACAATGCCTTGCTTTGATATCCAAACATTGTGATAATCATTCTTCGCTTGAACTATTGTCACTACTAGAGCTACTTCCATGACTTGGGTTATTTTCAGGAATGTTTTGTTCACGGTTTTGATTGTTTTCTTCTTCTTCACCTTCCATCTACCAACATAGAAATAAACTGTAATGAGTGTATATACATTGGTGAGAATAATGAAAATTGCAATATTAAATAATATACATCAATGTAAATCGAAAATAAATGACGTACCATTGCAAAATTGACTTACAAACTATACACATTATTTCATAACCATGTAACATAACATCTTTCAAGATTTCGTCTGTTGGCATAGTTCCATACTTTGTTTCATGTAAGTTTTATACCCCATAACAAATCACATATTTAATATAAAAGATTTTTTTGTTCTATTAATTATAGACGGAGCTAAGTAAAACAAGATCGATAGATGCTTACAAATTCCACAATTAAGTTATGATATTGCAACATATACTCACAACTCATATTTAACCCAATTTAAATCAATTCCTCTGATGGTTCTTCTTTGTATGTTAGCACATGTTTGAAGACATTCAATGATGATTTTTGTAAAGCAACTTAAAAAATACAAAAATGAAATCTAGTTAAGTTTTTATAAGGAAGTAAAAATTACTCACAAACTTAGATATCAACCATTTTCCTCCTTGTCGTCCTGTTTTATGTGTTGAATGGGTTCCATTTTCTTTCTTTTTTCTGTAAGAAAATACTTGAAAATTAATATTTAATGCTAATTTTTTTATTTATTTTACCTAATGATCGAAAAAATCAATGATTACATACTACATTTGAAGCAAAATGTTGTTGAGATGGCTCCTCCTGTGATGCAATTTTGTCCATTTCTTTGACCATCTCCTTGTCCACCTTTTTGCACATTCCTACTAGCATATTTCTTATATCAGCTCGTTCATCTTTTGAGATTTTCATAATCTTCCTGAAAATGTAACATGAAAATAAACTATTTAATTTTTATATCGATATATGAAAAGTAAATATAACAAAAGTGATATTTATAAATAATTCTAGACAAACATCTAAAGGAATATTACTTTTACATTCCTTCTTTTTTGTTGTTGAATGTTTTTGCTATTAAAAGTCTGACATGTCTCATTGACAAATTCTCTGGAAACTCTTCCTGAAGTTTAGATAAAATTTGGTTCTTGGAATCATTGGATTGGTTTTTGTATTGTAAGTGGAAGGAACGTCTATACATTCGGTCCACTAGATCCCTCAAACTTTTGTAAAATATTTTACCCCTTTCATTAACCTCCAGCACCACTCCAGATGAGCTAAGGAGCAATTCATTTTCATTTGCATGTTCTATTTTTTTTCTTTTCTTAGAACAACATTCCTTTTCTGAGTTGTTGATCCCTGTAGAACATTAAACAGATGTGAATTAATACACTGTTTGACACATGTTATCTAATAATTTTAATTATATTATTAATGAAAATTAAAAAAAGAAACTCATATTGGATCTGTTAGGGTCCTATAATAATAGGGTTCATAAAATTTTGAATTGACTTTAATAGTCTTGTAAATATGTACATACCTTGCTTTCTGCAAGTTTTTTTCCAATATTTTGAAAAAATGAAAAATAATAAAAAGTCAAAAAGAGGGTAAAAAGTCCTAAAAGAAAAATCAAAGGACTTAGAAAAACATATACCCCAAAATAAAAAAGAGATGAAAATAAAACCTGAAATTGAGCAAGTCTAAATGCCACTAATTTTACTTTTTACTGCAAGAATAATGATTATGTGCAGAGTGTCAATAAATGCAATAATCCATGATTAGTTAAACAGTTTAATATTAACTTTTCATGCTTTCAATTTCATGTTTTAGATAGAGAATAAACATTTGTCAAACAGTTTAAACTTGAAAAATCAGTAGATAGGTAGAGAATAATGAGGAGCTCAATAGTTTAATCTAAGCCCTCGGATGAAATAAGGTAGATTTAGATGGTTTTTTGCTTTGAAAGAAAATGTTTTAAGGTTGTAAGCCTAATGCACCTAAAAAATGAAGAAAAAAATGTTAGAAATAAAGTTGAATAGGTAGAAAGCAGTTGGGAAATCATGTAAATAAGACATCATCGAGAAAAATCACTAATTTCCCCTCCCCTATGAGTATTCAATATTCTAAGCTATCATTCAAATAGTCTCAGAGCATTTCTCTGACTTTTGTTGGGACCGGACCCAAGGCTCTATGGCTGGTTAGTTAAAAATATTGAGTTCTTATGTTAAACCCACATTTATCATCATTTACCCTTCATTCATACATTAAAAACCCCTTTTTCCTAAGTAAAGACATATTCTTGCTTAGTAAAATTGTAATCCCAAATAATTAACTTCATCCCTTCAAAAGCATTTATAAAAACCCTCAAAATTACATTTATCCTAAGTATTAGTGAAAGAAATATAAAGATGAGCAATGCTTGATTTTATATTATACTTAGAGATAATACGTATTTTGATTTTATATTATACTTAGAGATAATATGTATTTTGTTTTTATTACACTACCGTTTCATATTAACCTTTAACATACTTTTATTAAATCCCTAAGAAATACCCTCCCGTAGTTATTAATTCCATTATATCTAAATACCCCAAAAAAACCCACTATTATAACATTTAGACCAAAGTCTATTATCCCATGTGTGCAAATAAAAACCCCAAATTATAAACCATTTGGTATAAAACTATCGTTATTAAAATATCCCGCCCCTATGGTTTGAAAACTGTGAAAGTCAACAAACTATATAATATATATTATTGCGCTCGAAAATAACATTTAAAACATGTCACAAAGGTTTTAAATAAAAATATCGATCCCTGCCTATACCATTATGAAAACATTTCATACATGTTTTACACCTTTACCCCTCGGCTATATTATAAAGGTTTAAACGTGTTTTAACCCTTCCGCTACATATAACCAATCCCGGTCCCACCTTCCCATTCTGATGCAACTCCTGAAATGATCTTGGCCATTCGCGTTCAACCTCTAGATCTAACGGTTAGAGGACGATATCGCATGAAAAAAATGCCCGACCCTTCAAAAACCTAATCCGAGCGAAATGGCTGGTTTCACCCATTCCTCTCTCCTCCACGTGGCTTTCCCTCATTCGATCATGTTTGTTGAAGTTAAAAAATCTTACCACCTGAAGCCTACGTGATAACTGCCTGTTTTAAAATCCTTTGCATTCTGAAACCGCCTCCCGCTGGACAAGACCTGCATTCAATACAATTAACATGTTTTGATAAAACCTTTGGTTAATGTGTTTGTTCATTTATCTTGCACGCTTAACCTTTGTATTGCTTCCCCGACTGTATAAACTCTGTTAAAGCCCCTGGTTGCCATTTTTATGCCCAAAACCTCCAAAATTTACCAAAGTACACCAGTGAAGACTGTAGAGGAGTTGCGCCTTGCTCCAGATAAACTGCTGAAGCCATCAATTCGACCATAAACTATAAAAACCCTTTCAAAGCCGATACCTGCATCAAAATAGGTATTCTCCTGAGATTTAAACCTGCAACCAAATTGAAAAACCTTTTTTAAAAGAAAGAGAAACATTTTAAGTTACGAAATTGATTAATTCAATTGCCAAAAAGTCCCAAAAACAGGCCAAACTCTAGCAAAATTTTCCCAAAAACCCTATTTGTCTACTGCACGCTTTTTCAAATAAATTTATCAATTTTTCACGGTTTAATAGTCCATTTCAAGCTCTGAAGTAAGCCAGAAATCCTCTGCAGGTGCCTTAATCTTCTCTAACCCTTTTTAACAGAGATTTAGCCCAATTTCTCAGTCAAAAAACTCAAAAAAACCATGTTTTTTGTAGAAATTTGAATAACTGTTAAATTATTCACCGAGATTATCCTAATCACACACTATTTGAGCTTCATGCATAATACATAACCTCTTCTACTATTGATCATCAATTTGCTGAAATTAAACAATCGCATGCGCACATTAAAACCATAAACAATCACACATATAAACACATTATTTATGGGAAAGCTTAAAGCTGAAAACCCCCAACTATCTGTATATTATAATGATAGAGATCATGTAACAATCATTGTACAAACTCTCACAAGCTCTCAAAGATACCTAATTGTTACACACCACAATAAAGCTCGCATCATACAAATCACATGCTCCACCGTCAGTCATAGTCAGCCTCATCATGAATCTAATATGGATAATCATGAGATCAAGGTTCAAATCCCACCAATATGTACTACGCTAAATATCTATTGGCTTCTCCATCAATGTGTAAAATCTCTCATGCACCAAGATAGTCACAATCGATAGCTCACTCTCGCTTCTTTTCACTCTACCTCTCCACCGGGTCTCCACCGAAACTCATTCATGCACCGTAGTTAACCGATGTATTCTTTAGTTGATTCATGAGTTAATAATTAGTTAATTAATTAATAATTAATTCACACCACTCTCACTAGTGTATCAATCAGTTAGACCAGATACAACTAGCTCAACTGTGTCTAACTGAGTTAAATTGAACACAACTCCACCAACTACCTCAATAACTCCACCAAACTTTGTCACATGAGTTATAACTGAAGTCTCCATGAAATAGCTCCAATTAACCCTCAGGAATAGTGTAATTCCTTCTGTCAGCTCCTGTGCCACATCTGTGCACTTAACTGAAGTGCTCCGAGAGAATAAGTTAATGTTTAGAGTCCAAATATTATTAAGAGCTAATAATATTCGACATATCTATTTTTAGACTGGAAATATAAAAATAGATTCTGCCCAATATGTCTAAAAATAGAAGTCCATCTATTTTTTCCGACTTGACCAACCATCGACAAATAGCATCCTGCAACTCATAGAACATGATCCATATGTCTAAAAATAGACATAGTCTAAAAATAGACTTTGCGCCAAAAATAGCCTGCGGGCCCACTTAGTGAAGGCGACTCTTTTCCACTAAGCTCCTCATCTTGTTGCAATCTCAACAGTTTTCTATTTTGGACCAGTTTTTAAGCCTCATAACTTCCTTGATAAGCCTAATTGAGCATAAAATCCAAAAAGAGACTCTATTCTGCTAAATTTTCCCAAACAAGACTTTGCTATAGTAAAACTGCCTCTGCAAACTATTTAAACTTATAGAAGCAAATCAAGATGCCTAAAAAATAGAGTGTAAGCAAGTCTGACGGTTCTAAAGCTCCTAAACCTACTCCTGCCTGACTCCAAATACTGCAATTACGGTCAATCCATTACAACCCCCAAGTTTTGATATTAAACACATTCCCCTAGCTGATATTGACTACAAAATAGTTGATCCCATAGTTGAATTCAATCTGTTAGATATCCATAACTGGTGTTTTGAGAAGTCTTTAGATGATCATGAAGAAGTTCATATTTGGGAATCCAATCTGCCCAAATATGTAGTCCCTCTGACTTACCCTTGTCAAGAGATTATCAGACTATGTCACCAATACTATATTCTTGAACAAAGAGATATTGTGAATGCCAATAAAGAAGTCCTATTTAACATCACTGAAGTGTCAATAAACCAAATGTTGTCGCTTCAATCAGACCCCCAAGCAAAAATCCAAAAGACACGAGCTGATTTGGTTGATAAACCAGAACAAGCTGTAAGATTAATCAATTTCCTCATCAGCAAGGATAGACAGGAATTGGAATAAATAAAAATCAATGACAGAACAGCAACTATCCTAGAAATTAGGAAAGTTACCACCAAAATAAATTTGATGAGGCGGATTGAAGAAAAATGTGAAGGTATGAATATTGCTATAACCAGATTCATGGTTAAGTTCACCAATTTAAGGAAAAAATGACTTCCTAATATCATGGTTATTAATGATAAGTTAATGCCTCAAAATTATTATGACAAGAAGACAAAAGAATATACAAAGGGACAGGTGAATAATCCAACAGGTCAAGGCATTCCCACAGGAAAAGTATTGTTGAAAAGTTTTGAAGATTTATCTTACTTGCAATATGAGATCAAACACCTATTTGTCATCAAGCCAACCTTTGCTAGGTATAATGAAGCTGATGAGAATTTTAGGAAACTAAAAAATATTCAAATTCCTAAAAATGAGGATTGGCAAGCACTGACTGATTTATTATGAAAAATGAAAGACAAACAAATAAAAAAGAAAAAATATGTTTGTTGATTTCACTGTCAAAACATATTTTAGAGCAGTAAAGCAATTTGACTAAAGGTTAAAGAGTATCCGAAATGAAAGAGTATCAATAAGAAAGAGTATCAGTGAGAAAAAGTATCAGTGAAGGCAGGTTAGATTCCAAAAAATATTTGAGAGCCAGCAAGGAGGACACATAGGCAACCAGCTCCTTATCCTAAAACAGTTTCTATTTCTTTTGAATAAAATAGGACAGCTTGTTGATCTGTTAAGCAGCTGTCACTATTATTGTTGTAAGATATTTTATTTTCCTAATTTAATTCCTAGAATTAATCTAGGATACTTTTGTAAAACATTATGTATAAATACTTCACTCTTTTGAAGTATTTGGTGTGGAATAAAATTGTTGGAGATTACTATAGATATTTTGTTGACTTGAAGGCTTTGGATTTCGATTTTGAGTAGCATACTGGATCAACTATTTGGCATCATACTTCAAGATCCCTGTGCTAATCTATCTAGAGTGAAGTACTCTCTAAACCTGTCATTGTTATTCTTATTTGTTACATGCATACATCTATGTTTTAATTCTAAATCTGAATGTATAACTAGGAGTATTACTTCAAGACATGTTAATAACACCCTGTTTTTAACTAGTTATAATTTCTTTGTTTTCCTCTGATTTCTGGTGTAGGGAACCCTTAATTTCTTCCTCTCCCATTTTACCTCTATCTACCACTTCCCTTTTCCGGATCAAAGGATCCTTAAGTGCCCTTTATCCCGATCATACCACCTCAAAAATCAATTTTCCAAGATCTCCAAGGGTTATCTATCTTGCCCTGAAGACATTTGACCTTTTAGGCCTTGATCCTAGTTCTGTTAGCTTAACTTAGACTCCATAGCCAAATGGACAAGTATATTTCCCTCTATCTACCCTCCAAATGAAAATTTCCCACCAAATCCAACAAAACCAAACGAAAATTGCACTTTCATAACTAGCCTAATATTCACAAATTGAAACAAAGTTAAACTTGAAAGAGAGAGCCCTCTCTGGACCCTAGGAAGGCTAGATCCTAGAGTTTGAAGTAGGTTTGTGGTTACCTCTAGTATTCTTTGACTAAAAACCAAAATCCCACAACTTAAGTGTAATGTTCCCAAATCTGGAACAACTACACTATTGGGAATATCTCAAGATATTACCAACGTGGAGATCAGCAATTCATAAACATAAGCTGGAAATAGCAGTGAATGCATTAAAACC
The DNA here is from genome assembly GCA_034641835.2 of Pinus albicaulis. Taxonomy (NCBI): domain Eukaryota; kingdom Viridiplantae; phylum Streptophyta; class Pinopsida; order Pinales; family Pinaceae; genus Pinus; species Pinus albicaulis. Next base: position 1,397,965,428 of record CM076581.1, on the reverse strand, counting down.
AAAATGTCGAAAGATCCACATAACCATTACATTAGATTATAGTAGCAACAAATGTATACAAGATCTTGAGGAAATGATCTCTCAAGCTAGGCAATGCAGCCTCAATGAAACATGTACATGAAATATGGATAAATACTGCTATATAAACGAGGCCCTAGCCATGACTGTGCAATCCATGAGGAAGAAGTGCTGCAAATAATGCCAATACATGGATACAGAAATATGTGGCTCAAATAAATAAGGGGGAGCAAGATCTCAACCCCTGGAAACATACAATACACAATCCTTGAGAGGATTGGCTGAAATAAGTACAAAATGGAAAATTGCAAAAATGCCGGAGTTGCTGGGCAGCAGCTGCAACTCAGAACTGGAAATGGATGTAGATAGCTGATGATTCTACAATAGATGGCTGAATCTCATCCAAAGGATCTCTAGAATGAAAGGTTGATCCTCTCACCTAAGATCTAACCCTCCAAACATGTGGAGCAAGTCTCCACTGCAAATGCACTCATAAATAACATAGTCTAGAGAAGGGACTGCGTTTGTGGTGAGGAGAAATGCTTGGCCTGATGCCAATGATATGAAATATGCTCCTGGATCTCCTTCACTAACCTCCCAGAGGAATAGAATCTCCCTCCACTGATAGATGAGCCAAGGAAATGGTGTATGGTGTCCTCCACTGCCACACCCCAGCAACACTGCGTTATACTTGAGCAGAAATAACGCAGTAACTGAAAAGAAAAGCTTTGGCCTTGAGCCAAGAGATATGGAGAATGAAAAACAATCCTTCAAGAGGCCCCTTAAGAAGGTAAAGAAATCCTAAAAAGGAATTCCCCAGAAATTCTTGCTAAACAGCAAAGAATGCAGAATTGGCTGAATAGACAATGAGATGAATAATCATAAGAATGACAAACAATGGTTGCCTTGCCATCCTTTTAAACAAGTGAAAGCTCTTTCTCCATGGGCCCCATCCATTAGGGTTTCCTCCACAAAATATCATCTTCCTCATTCACACTGCGCTATCTCATAAAGTGATCCACTCCTCTTATGGCAACGCTGTTGACTTGGTCAAACATGACCTTGTCTTCATGCATTTGCCCATTTTCACACTTGAGGGTGAAAAATGAAGCCACTCTAATGATCCCTTTCAAATCATGAGGGATTTTATTCATTTTTGTAATAAGAATGGGTCCCTTTACCCATTTATTTAGCTGCAATGTGATAAAAGCAAAATTTTAATGTTCCATTTAGATATGATCTAAAATGGGAACATTACAGTCCTCCCCTCCCAAATGTTTCTTGTCCTCAAGAAACTACAAGGATAGAACTGAGTAATCTCCACCCAAGGCATGGAGTCAGAAATATGTTGAGGAAAATCTTCCTCATGTAGATCCTCCATTCCCCAAGCAATCATCCATACATAGTGAGTTACCTCCCAACATGGCAACTCCTGACAATTATCTTCCACCTTTGGCTCCTTCAATGTAGGTGGGATGAAAATTTTATCTTGGTAGAAAAAATAGCCTACCCCACATTGTCCTCCTCTCCACTTAGGATAATTGTAGAGTAGATGTTGATATTGGGCTGCAACAATGTTTCCCTCAAGTGGCAAAATGAAGACTAGACCTCCAAGGATCTCTTCTCCAGCGTTATGAAACATGTTGTCCCAATCCATCTCATATGTGATGAGTTGGAAGTCATCATCATATGGCATTCAATCAAGCATATGGCCCACCTTAAATGGAAACAAGTGTTTTTCTGTAGTGGCCACATGTCCTCTCATGCTCCCATTAGAACATGTAATGCAAATAATGTGGGAGATCTCTCCCCCAAGGGACACATCCAAGCAATGTGCCATTCCCCCAATCATTCTCTCAACAAATACAAAGACAACAACAACATAATGAATCATAATGAGAACCATACTTGCTGTCATGTGTGGCAAGGGAGAAGGAAAATGGTCCCTCAATTGTAACCAATGCAGTTTGACCCTCAACTGCAAAAGACTATGATAAAAAGTGTGGTCTCTCAACCAATTTCTTGCTGTCCTACTCTCATCAAATGTATGGAGAAAGTCCATGATGTATGGTGCAAGGTGAGCATGTTCTCCAAAATACATTTCCTCCCCAAGTCCTCCTAGGGAGTGGTCACCAATAGTGCTCATGGCCTCAAGTATACCATGGGGTCTAGAGAAAAGAATGCTCCTCCCTGGAGCAACATCATGTACATATATGGTTAAGGGATGAATATACAAATCATCATGCAAACAAACAATACCCTTACCATAAGTTTTGTGTATGCAAATGGAGTGGCTCAAAAATGAGTCTCCTTTCATCCTCAAAGAGAAAATAGGTGGCTGTGCTAACTCCTCCAAAGATTCATGTATCTCCTCCATTTTCACATGATTTATGCATCTCCTCATATGTTGATCTGTCAATATCATGCAAGCAAGATGATCCTGGTAATACTCCACCAACAACCCGGAGCCCCAACATGGATCTATCCTCCATAGTGACAACTGTGATGATTCCCCATGAAGGATATCTGTCACATGGTTATCTCCCAAGGTCTCCACTCCTTTGAGATCAATGAATGGTGCCTCAACATGTGAAGCATCCCTCCTCCTCTGCAGGTCCAGTGGTCTCCCCGGCAAAATGTCTCCATGAAATGAGACATCATCATCAAAAGGTGACTGCATATATAAATGAACAAGTCTGTCCATGCTTCCACTATGCAATCCAATCACCTCCTTAGGTGCATCAACCTCAAAAAATAGACAGGGATGTGTGCTCCTCATCTCATCATGATGGTCATCCTCCCTATCTTCTCCTTGTGTCTCCAAGGTTCCACACCTCCTCCACAATGGCACATGTAGAACATGAGTTGTGCCTTGATCTCCACACATGAGATCCTAGGGACTTCCTTGCAAAGTTGCAAGCATCCATCTATTTGGAGCAAGAGCTCCTCTTTCCTCTGCATGAGGCACTAGATAATATCTAGGTGGCACAGTGTTGTTGCCCTCAGCTTCTCCAACATAGGTGGGAAACTCTCCAATAATTTTGTTGCAAATATGGAATCTCTCCCAAGGTGGAAATGATTCCTGATCATAAAGGGTCAAGGAGTGTCTCCTTTGCACCATGATGGTGCCATCTCCTACTCCTGCAACATCATACAAGAAATGAGAGCAAATTTGCTCTTGCTCTCCTAAGAATAACCCCAGCAAAAAATGTTTGTGTTGCTTCCTCATGCTCTCATCATAAAAGATATGTGATGAAGACATAGTGTATGATATGAGTGTTGCATCATCACTATGTACCCATACTCTTTGCTGCTCAATGATTCCAGCATTCTGCCACATCCTCATACCCTTGGAAAGAGAGTATGCCACATGATGGCCAAACTCCTTCAAGAGTAACCAGCGCAGCCAAGCCTCCTGCTACCCGGGATCATAAATCTGCAAGTAGCTCACCAGCTCCTTGCTCATCATCCACTCAACCAATTGTGGATGTCTTATTCCACCCTTCATCTTGGCACTCCTCCCATGAGGGCTACCATCATCCCAAATCAAACTCCTACATTTCATGGGATCTTGAAATGCAATCTTCTTGAGGATCAATTTGACCCTATGAGGATACAAATAGGTGGTAGGTAAAAACCCCCCATCATGATGTGCATGGCTCGAGGAATGTCCAACACAGTCATGAGAGATGTTATCCATCCGAATATGTCCTCCATCTATTATCTGCTCCTGAGAGAAGGGAAGAACCTCCTCAAACTGATGAAGAATCTCGCACTCCATGATGTGTGGGAGTGCACCTCTACTGAAATATCTCCGGGAGATCTCCTCCTCATGCATGTCCTTCCAAAACCAAAGAGGCTTTGGATCTGCTGCAAGTAGAAGTCTCTCTCTGAGTTGTGGCATGCTCATTGAGAGAGTGTCATCTAGAAAGGAGAAAGAGTTTCTTATCTCTAGATGTCTACTCCTTCTCACTACTCCCTTCATGGCTTCTTGAATGAAGCTGCTCTCTGAATGCTCACATGAGGAATGATTCCTCCTTTCTCCATCATTTCTCAGCGCAGTGTTATTCTACTGCTCTAGATCAACTCTATGTAATGATATAGACCCATCCATAGTGTTTGCTGAAATGAAAAGAGATGGATTTTTATTCATACCTTGGTGAAATTTGGAATCTCCTTGCAAGGATGCAAGAGTTTCTTCCTCATAAGTGTTGGCCTCCCGAACTGTTGAAGATGAAGGTTTCTCCTCCATGGTCTCAATAGCGCTGGTACATGCCTCATAACTAGTGATGAGGGCTCCTCCCTCCTTTTTCCAAACCTCCCGATCAATCTTTGAGAAAACTCAACAAGAGTATAAACCCATGTATGGCTTAGATGGTTGATCCACCAATCCTTAGCTTCACCTTCAAGGTGCAACGCTGTAACTTCTACAGCCTCTCTATCTACTACAGGATGTAGTAGGAAGAAAGCCTCTAGCTTCTTTACCCAAACCTCTGCTGCACATATGAGTGATCCATCAAATGTGGACAATAGAAATCTATCGCCTCTCATCATACTGAAGCTGTGGGGTCTTCTTTCTTCTTTCTGCTGAATAAATTGTGGAAAATCTAGAGTCTCCTTGAAGGCTCTAGGTTTAGCTTGGTATTCAGCCAGGTACTCACTTAGAATTTAGAATTCCAAGTGTTCTTCATTCTTCATGCCTTCTTTCCTATGAGAATAGGAAGTGCATGGTCCTTCCACTTCTCCTTCTTCATTATTCTTAACCTCCTTGGAGAGGTTCTCTCTGGATCTGAAAATAGATGAGAGTAAACTCATCTTCTTCATCATCTTGATCTTCTTTGGCTAAGACTCACAGGTTGAGGCAGAGATCATGCTTTGATACCACTGTAATGCTCCCAAATATGGAACAGCTACACTATTGGGAATATCTCAAGATATTACCAACGTGGAGATCAGCAATTCATAAACATGAGCTGGTAATAGCAGTGAATGAATTAAAACCAAAATGTCGGAAGATCCACATAACCATTACATTAGATTATAGCAGCAACAAATGTATACAAGATCTTGATGAAATGATCTTTCAAGCTAGGCAATGCAGCCTCAATGAAACATGTACATGAAATATGGAGAAATACTTCTATATAAAAGAGGCCCTGGCTATGACTGTGCAATCCATGAGGCAGAAGTGCTGCAAATAATGTAAATACATGGATACAACAATATGTGGCTCAAATAAAGAAGGGGGAGCAAGATCTCAACCCCTGGAAACATACAATACACAATCCTTGAGAGGATTGGCTGAAATAAGTACAAAATGGAAAATCTGCAGAAATTCCAGAGTTGCTGGGCAGCAGCTGCAACTCAGAACTAGAAATGGATGTAGATAGTTGATGATGCTGCAATATATGGTTGAATATCATCCAAAGGATCTCTAGAATGAAAGGTTGATCCTCTCACCTAAGAGCTAACCCTCCAAACATGTGGAGCAATTCTCCACTGCAAATGCACTCGGAAATAACGCATTCTAGAGAAGGGACTGCGTTTTTGGTGAAGAGAAATGCTTGGCTTGATGCCAATGATCTGAAATATGCTCCTGGATCTCTTTCACTAACCTCCCAGAGGAATAGAAGCTCCCTCCTCTGATATATGAGCCAAGGAAATGGTGTATGGTGTCCTCCACTGCAACACCCCAGCAACACTGCGTTATACTTGAGCAGAAATAACGCAGTAACTGAAAGGAGAAGCTTTGGCCTTGAGCCAAGAGATATGGAGAATGAAGAACAATCCTTCAAGAGGCCCCTCAAGAAGGTGAAGAAATCCTAAATAGGAAGTCCCTGACAATTCTTGCTAAACAGCAGAGAATGCACAATTGTCTGAATAGACAATGAGATGAATAATCATAAGCATGACAAACAATGGTTGCCTTGCCCTCCTTTTAAACAAGTGAAAGCTCTTTCTCCATGGGCCCCATCCATTAGGGCTTCCTCCACCAAATATCCTCTTCCTCATTCACACTACGCTGTCTCATAAAGTGATCCACTCCTCCTATGGCAGCGCTGTTGACTTGGTCAAACATGACCTTGTCTTCATGAATTTTCCCCTTTTCACACTTGAGGGTGAAAAATGAAGCTACTATGATGATCCCTTTCACTTCATGAGGGATTTTATTCATGTTTTTAATAAGAATGGGTCCCTTTACCCATTTATTTAGCTGCAATGTGATAAAAGCAAAAATTTAATGTTCCATTTAGCTATGAGCTAAAATGGGAACATTACATTAAGAATTTACTAGAGTGATAACATTACTGGAAACCATACTGGGGAAATAACCAATCCTCAGTCATAAAATTAGTCTTAAAGGAATCATTTAATGCATACTTTTACTTTAATATTATTTTTATAGGTTGTGGGTATTGAAAATTGTAATTCTTGCTTCTAGGAAAGTCTATTATACCAAGTCTAACCCGGATCCTAAGCCTGTTGTTATAGTAGATAACCTAGATAGAATTGGTAAAAAGAAAAAACAAACAGAAAATTTAGAGGCTGAAATCTCATTAATAAGAGTCAATTCATTACCAAGTGAATTAGTAAGTCTGCAAGACATTGACTTTGATCTGAGATTTGAGCATTCCTTATTTAGAAGTAAATCTGAAAGTAATTTAAAAATTGTTGTTCTAGATCCTGCTTTTATTTCATTTTTGAATGCAAAACAGAAATCTATTGCAGTAAGTTCTAAATCTAAGAAAGTTGAATATCAAACTAAATTTGAAGAAATTAATGTTGTTATTCTAAAGGATATTGATGAAGCTATTGAATTAGCTCAGTTTTTTACTCATGCAAACGGACCTCCAGTTTATCAATTACATACCACAATAATTCCAGCAAGAGATTCTTCTCTATATACTATTACATCATTCATAAATTCTTACAACCAACTCATCTACGATCCATTTATCCCTAGGTTACCCTCTACAACCTAGAGTATTATTTCCACCAATCACTCCATCCACTATATCCATCGCCTCACCTTTTGATTTTTTAAATACATCATCCTCATTCCCCGCACTTCAAATACAATCTTTAGTTCATCTACTATCATTTCGAGTACAGCTCCAAGTAGTTCTACCTTACCTCCTAGCCAAGCTAAGCTTTAATCTATGGCTGCTAGATATGTTCCCCTAGTCTTACCACAACAACTTCATGACATGCCACAAGACCATCAAAATTAAATACCACGGTTTGATGGCACTACCCAATATACTTCTTAGCAACACATTACTAAAATGACAAAATTATTTGAAATTTATGAAATTGATGACTCAGATGTTCAAATGAGGTTGTTTGCACAAACTTTAATAGGAGAAGTTAAGAAGTGGTTTAAAGATTTAGCTGCTGGTAGTGTAATTGATTTACCTATCTTTTTTACTTTGTTTTTAAATAAATGGGAAAAGAAAAAGAACCCCCTCCAAATTTTGTCTGAATTTGATTCCTTAAAAAGAGCTCCAAATGAGTCAGTCCAAGATTACTGCACTAGATATAATACTGTCTATAATTCTATCCCCGCAAATCTTAAACCTACTCCTTATTCAGCTTCTTCCCAAATTTCCCCGATGGATTTGACAGACATGGCTTATCAATTAAGGGAAAGAGATGCAGACACTTTAGAAAAAATGCAAACATGATGCGTTAGAAGTGAATATTTTAGCCGAAAAGCTAGACTCGTAAATGAAAGAAGAGCGACCATTAAAGAAGAAAATTCCAATTCAAACACAAAAATGGATGTGATAGCTAAAACCTTAGAAAGTGTGATTGATAGACTAGATAATATAGAGAGAAGACCTCAAAGGATAACCAACAACGGATCAAAAATCCCAATTTTAGAAAAAACATAAATTATGGAAAAGCAAAAGAAACAAAATAAATCGCCACACCAAACAATTAGGCCCCCATTCCAAGAGAACTATGCCTTGAAAGTTCTCTTTAATAATAATGATTATGATGAGGATACAATTAATATAATGGGAATAGATGACAATAATACCATTTTCCTTACTCAAAGAAGATCAGAATTATTTGAACTTCAACAACTCAAATTAGATTCTAGTGAATCCTTTGATTATAAACAAGCTTATGATTATGCAATAAATGAAATACATAGTCAATATAACCTTAGAAACAAGAAAAACAATGAGTCTTCTACCAAGAAAGCTTCCCAACTCAAATCAAAAAACAAGAAGCTCCCAAAAAAAAGTTCAAATTCTCCCAAGCGAAAATAAGCAAAACTCAAATTCTTCCCAAAACATTTCTAGTCCTAAAAAAGCATCGTACCTAAAATTTTTGATATTACCGATGTATTTTCTCAAGCTGCAAAATATTCACAAAAATCTGCCGCTAAAGCTTCTAATTTCGCAAAAACAATAAATTTAGATCCCAAAAAACCTTCCGTTGATCCTAAAACAATAGATCCAAAAAATTGTTACTTCAAAAACATCTCACGACAATTCTAAGTCGAAAGAACATCTATTGCTTCACAAACAATCCATGAAAAGATAGTTAGAAGTAGTAAAACACAAGATAATCATGTTCAGAATCCCAAGACACTTGAATGTCGTTCAAATAGTAGAAAAAAATACAAACCAACACAAACTAGCGCTTACCAAAGAAGAATTGATTCAAATCGCAAGAAACTCAACCTACATTCAACATACAATCGTAAATTGCAAAGCTTAAAATACCGATTCCTTTAATCGAATTGGTAAAAAATGACTTGTATAAATCAACCATAATTGAAACAAGAAATATGAATGATGGAAAAAAACTCCATAAATCTAAATGATGATCAAATGCGTAGTTGATTTTTGGCCTAGATGTAAATGGAAAACATATAGTTGTATAGCGGTTCCTCCATTTTATATTAGTCTCACTATTCATGATCAAATTCTACATAACACAATGCTAGATTCAGGAGCTTCCCATAATCTAATGCCTAATGGCATCATGGAAACTCCGAAGCTAGAAATTACAAGGCCATACAAAGATTTGTTTTCTTTTGATTCAAGTAAAGTTAAATGCTTAGGTTTAATCAAGTATTTGTGTGTAACACTAGTTCAATACCCTGGTAAGAGTATATTAATGGACATTGTAGTAGTTGATATCCCACCAAAATATGGAATGTTACTTTCTCGCTCATGGGGAGCAAAAGTTACAGGATCTCTACAATTGGACATGTCTTATGCTACTTATCAATCAGCTTTTGGCCAGCCTGGCCAGCCTAAAAGTTATATAGGGAAAAATTAATAAAGTACATGGTCAATAGTGCTGAAAGATCTATAAATTACCCAATTTACTCTACACAACTGACCTTGATTCTTTTATCCTATGTAACTCGAAACAAATAAAATCCAAACCGAAACTAGTAGATAAAAAGAGAGCACCATCCGACTATGCAAGTCGTCTCATGGGTTGGATGTCTTACCCCTATATTTAGAAATACAAATGCTATAAATCTAAATTGAAAAGCCCTAATTCTGAAATCACAGAAAGAGGCAGAAGAAAGGGCATAAACAAAAAGAATCTAGGGTTTGTTTCTAAAAACGGATTTTTTTATTTATTTTTTTATTTTATTTTTTCTGAAAATTGTAGAAAAAGTAAAAAAAAAAAACTGCAGAAAAAGTTTAAAAAACAATCAACTTTGATTTTGTTTTTTTACTGCAGAAAAAGTAAAAAAATAATAAAATTTGATTTTCTCTTTTACTGCATAAAAAAACTGCAAAAAAAAGTAAAAAAAAAACAATAAACTTTATTCACGAGATCATTTGAAATTCTATGCTACAGGGTTTGAATCACCAAAGGTTTGGAATTTTGATTGTCTGAATACTTTTGTTCCAACGTATTTCCCTGCTCCACAATGCTCTCGTGCTCTGTTTTCTCCACGTATGTCTCCTACAAATCTCTGGCTAATTTTTTTTGCAAAAATAGTGAAATAATGAAAAGTGTTTAGTATTTAAAGAAATGTTTTATGAAATTAGATTTTCGAAAATATTTCGCCGCCCATTTTTCAATTTACTGCTTTTTTTTTCACTTAAAGAAAATAGAGTTGCACTTTTTTTATTTGCGGTTATTTGCCACTGGCGCGTCCCTTAATCGAACCACACTAGTGCGTCTGTGTATAAAACGGCACCGGTGCGCATTACCAAAAATGCACCGGTACAGTGATCTGTACATTAGGCACTGAAATTAATTTTAGGTGTGTGCATCAAAATTTATTGTTGTTTTTCTCAAATGCAAGGAGAAAATATCATAATTATATTGAATGGACAATTCTTCAAAATCCAGCTCATTCCATAATATTTCTCAAAGTCCATCGCGGAGTTCCCCCTATCCATCTCGAGACGTAATATTTACTTCAGATTTTATTTATATCTTCACTATCTAATTGAATTTATATGCCATCTATGAAATCAATCATGCATACCAATTAAATTTATAATGTATACAAATTTGCAGGTCTGGTGCAGATTCAACATCGAGTTCGTATGCACAAAATATTCAAACTACTCCAAAACGTCGAAAGTTCTTATCGGGAGTTGCATACTTTGGTAGATGAAAATGGATACTACTTCACCCTGCAATTGTAACAATATTGCATCTTCTAGCCACAACTCGGGACTGATGGTAATTGTTACACAGTAACTTGTCACCGTCCCTACCATTCCCCGTCCCGCACAATGGAGGACCCATTATGTGACCTGTGAACACTGTCATGCCTTGAAAACATCATCAATGCATCCCTCTGAGCATGAGCTTTATTTTCCCTTGAGACATCTCCTTGCAAAATCATGAAAAACATCCCTTTTTGCATTGGCGCGGGCAGGCAGTTCATTACTCGCGCCAATGAGGAAAATACTACAAAGAGGCCGCGCCAACTGGCGCTCTGTCCCAGAGCAGTAGTCGCGCCAGCCAATTTAAGGAGTGTTTTTTTAAATAAAGATGGTGGAAATTGTGTTTCAACAAACTCAAAAACCATTGCCTATCTTGAGTTGGGAGGTTTGGCTGCGGGAGTTCTATGGAAGGGAAGTGGTTTTGCCATCTCCCATGGAACCTTCCTTGTTGATAGGGCCAATCCCACAATAATAGGGATCCCAACTCCCTCCTTCCCCATCTATAAAAGCCTGCTCAATTCCATGGCAAACTAGTCTTGAAGTGCCTAAGCTTTGAATCTCCATATTCCCAAGAGCCTTTGTGTTGTAAGAGCCCTCTTTCTTCCCTTAAGGCCGACTCAAGTAAGGAGACTATCGTCGAGAGACTCTGGAGAGGTTTGCCCTTTCCCTGGCGAGCTTTGCGAGACGTGAACGATTGGAGACCCATCCGAAGGAGACCACGACGTCAGAACATTGGTTGTAATCTCTTTCGATTGTTATTTAATGAATGATTACGATTATGGTTCCACTCTGTTTTCGATTATGTTAATATGAGTAGTATCCTTTCTGACTGATATTTAGTTGCGTATGCTGGATTTTATGCTTGTATCCGTTTGTTTCTTGCATGTGCAGGTGTCCATCCGCGGAGATCGTGGAGGATCGGGATCTGCCGAGGCTGAGGAACGGGAACACTCTCTTCTTCAGATCATAGCATTGGATTCTAGGTAGGCCCCCATCTTTGGTCTTTTCATTCGTAACTAGGAACTTGCGTCGTAACATTTCGTGATTGTTGCTAGACCCCTGCTGGGCTAGTAGGGATCGCCTCTGTCCGCAGAGGGGATTTACCTCCTCAACAATTTGGCGACTCCACTGGGGATCATCTAGACTTCACTGTCTCGTTTGGATTGTCTCGTTTGATTGTTTTATGATTTTCCTTGCTTGGTTAGCCTTCTGGGCTGGGTTCTTTTGCTGTTTTTTGCTTCTTGGTTTGCTTAGTTTACATTGATCTGCTTTTGGAGTAGTTCTTTCTTGTTTTTGGCTGAGAAACTCGACTGGCGCGCTTTTTAGCCCGACAGTCGCGCCAATTGGCGCATGTTGCTTTTGTATAGCCCGCGCCAATTGCTTGCTGGCGCCAGTTGCAGCCTTACAGTCGCGCCACTCCTGTAGGGTATTTGAGTTTGCTCAGTTTTGAGCTCTCTGGGTCTGGTCAGTGCTTTTATTCTTGATTTTTCGACTACCTGAGTGTGTTGGGGTCCTGTTTGACTGGGAATTTGCCTTCGTCCCTTGGTTGTTTGCTTTTATCTATCGATTTCACGTTTTAAGCCCTAGGGCATCTAGTGGCTTTGTGTATCGAGCCCTCCTTGGGAGTTTTGGTGTTTCGTTTATCCAGTCAGCTCTCTGATTGCTCCTCTACATTCTTTTAGTAGTTGTTCACTGTTTTGTTGTGATTTTTGGGTGATTGCTCATTTCTTCATTCAAATTTCGTTTGGTCTTGCTTTGGGCCTAGATCACACGGTCCATTGGAGCCTTTGAGTCTTTTTCTTGGTTTTGAGAGACTTTGGTTGATTTGGGATCTGATTGCTTGTGTCATTGAGTGAAATTTGTTCGTTTTTCTCTCTCAATATCGTTTCTCAAGTTGTTCCGTTTGTTTTCAGTTTGTTTAGTGCATTTAGCTATCAAACGTTGAAAATTACAAAAAAAATCTCTTGTGCTTTTGGTTGAATTAGTGCAAATTGAAATTTTTCGATTTTACTAGTAATTAGTGATTTGAATGAAAAGTTTTCAATTTCATTAGTTGCATTAGAGATCTCATTGTTTGTCTTCCGATCATTTGGTTTGTGTAAAGGCTCTCAACTCTTCTGTAGCTAGCTTTCATCGAACGAAATGGTCTACTGTGGCATGTAGCTTTGCATTTAGGAGTTTTTGAAACAATACATTCGTTAGGGCCTGAAAATTGAAACCTAATTGAAGATCAACTTTAAAATCTATTCAATTAACCTAAGGCAGCATTGAAATCTAACGAAACATATTTAGAGGTCTAGGCTAGAGACGTGTTCCGACGTCTTTAAACCTAGCAACTGTCATTCGCCTATTGGCTTTAGACAGCGCTAGTACGGACTTGTGCTCCCCGTACCGTCGCGTATATAAAGGGAGACCCCTCTAGGTTTTCAATCCTTTATCCACAGGAAGCCGAGTCTACCGCCCTATACCCGTGATACACCGAACACAGCATTCGGGGAGATTGCCTGCACGTACGGAAAGTCCTTGGTTGATTTCTTCTTCATTATTAAAACCAAGGTGTATATTGCAGTTCACGGTTATTTGGTACACCCTTTGTGCCTAGTATTCCTGAGTAGTCATTTGGTCTTTTCTGACTCCCTAAATTTGAAAAGACTGTCAAGCGCTTGTCCTTTCACGCTTGTATCAAATCTGAAAGAGATAGAGTCATCTTTCTATCATTTCTCGACTCTTAAAACATGAAACGGTAGAGTTTCTTACTTTTCAATGTGGTAAAAATTAATCACCCACGATTACACGCCCGCTTAGATATTGCTTGTTGACCGTTTGATCGTGTGTCTTAACTCGTTTTCAGCCCGTGTGTGTGTTTGCTTCTTTTTCTCTGGTCTTTTGCCACAGTGGCGGAACCTTCGGTTTCGTCTACTGGTAGTCCTTACACGGACGATTCTTCAGAGGCTTCCCAATCCTCTGTTGAACCGCAGCAGCCTGTTATTTCTGAGTTTCTTGACGGGGGACCGGTCCTCGCTGAGCAACCCTTTGGAGGACCAGTTGAGTTCAATTGGCCCTTTTCGGACCCTATGTCTGAATTGAGATTAGGAGCTGATTTCCTTTCTCTTACATCGGGTTCACCTTTTGTTGCTGCTGTATTTCCTCCTAGTCCTCGCCATCTCTTGCGAGATTTAATGGCAGGATCAACCATGAGTGATTCTGGTGAGGAAATCCCAACGTCTGGTGAAGACTATCAGCTCTTCCCACGAAGATTGTTTCAGGGAGACAACTCTGAGCTGGCTGACATGTCAACAGCCAGTCCTTCTTTACCACAGGGATACAGATCTTTGGGTCAGATCATTTCCGCTGCAGCCTCTATGGGAATATCATCTCCTGCTTCGAGGCCAGCTGCTACTACACCCGGGGTGTCTCCTCAGACGCCCGTCACTTCTGTTCCTGTCCGGCCCACTGTTTGTGTGGTCGCCTCTTCTCCTGTTGTCTCAGCATCTGCTACTAGGGCTGGGCCAACTCCTGAAGATGTCTATCTCCACTACTATACCGGACAACATCTCTCCGGAGGAGTATCGGTTGTCTTTGCAACAGCCGAACGCCGAGGTTGGACATTCCTCCCAAGATCCCTACCGATCTTACTTTTCGCACTATGCACAGGATGGTACTCCCGTGTATGCTTTCCCAGGTCAGTATGACGAGCATGGGGAGATTTTGCATCTACCCGCTCCTGAGGCTTATCTCTATGCTCAAGGTTTACCTTATAACCAGGCTTATAACTCGCAAGGACAGCCTTTCCAAGGCCAACCTACGGGCCAACCTGGCTATCTTTATGATCCACAGGGCAGCCCATTCAAGGCTATCCTATCGGCCAACAAGGGCCATCGTATGGTCCGCAAGGATAGTATTATAGCCCTTCTGGTCAACCTGTTCAGCCTCATCCGGGGTATCAACCGGGACCAGTATATGGTCCTGGGGGGAAAATCCAGCCTTCTTTGCCAATGCAATTGCAGTATCCTGTTGTTTCTAACGTTGCATACCAGCCGGGACCATCCTATGGTTCTACTTCAGGTCAAACCGGTTTCCAGCAAGCACCTGGTCCTGTTCCACCACCGGGCCAACCGGTTCATCCGGCACAACCTGGTGTCCCGCCTCCAGGCCAACCGACCCATCCGGTACAACCTGGGGCTCATTTACAACCTGGTCAACCTGCGAAACCGGCACCGCCTGTCTATCCGGGTCAACCTAGTCATTCAGGTCAGCCCTCTCACCCGGGTCAACCTGTTCACTCAGGTCAGCCCTCTCAGTCGGGTCAACCTGTTCATTCAGGGCAGCCCGCTCATTCCATTAACCCTGCACAGCAGCCGATTCATTCAATGCCGCAGCCAAATCAACAGCTGCGCCCTACTTATCAGGCTCCGTAGGGTTCCACTTTTCAGCAGCCTACTCATCCTCAGGGTGGTTATTATCCTCATGGTCATTCTCAACCGAACTATAACCACCCCAGAGGCTCTCAGTATTATCCTCCTCCACCCGGTTTTACCTACACTCAACAGCCAAATCCAAACGCTGCTTATACAAGGCCGACACATAATCAGGGTCCGTACCTTGGTTATCAAGCCCCACACTATGGTTACCAGCAACCAAATCAGTCTGGTTATACGACCTACGCCCCCTACGGTCAGAATCCTGCAGGACAGAACCCGTGGGGGCAAGGATATTCACAACCATCGTGGAGTATGGGTACCGGACCTCATCCTGGGCCTGGCATGGCAGTTAATCCTCCATTGCCGTTCCTGGCTACCTTGGAGCTGCCGGATGTTTCAAAGTTGACCAATGATCTGATTTTACATAATCCGTATTGGCCTCCAGTTCCCACCAAGATACCAGGTCATTGCCCCAAGTTTGAGGGAAAAGCTGGAGAGGACCCCCAGGCGCATGTGATGACGTATCATCTTTGGTGTTCGTCTAACTCTTGGGTCGACGATTCGATTCGCCTGTGCCTCTTCCAGCGTACTTTAACTGGGGCTTCTGCTAAGTGGTACATAGAGTTACCCCGTGGCATTTTCCAAGATTTCAATTCTTTAGCCATGGCTTTCCTCACGCATTTTCAGTTACCGGTTC
The DNA here is from genome assembly GCA_034641835.2 of Pinus albicaulis. Lineage (NCBI taxonomy): Eukaryota > Viridiplantae > Streptophyta > Pinopsida > Pinales > Pinaceae > Pinus > Pinus albicaulis. The sequence continues at coordinate 1,397,949,628 of CM076581.1, read as the reverse complement.
GGTATGAAGCCAGGACGCACCTCCTGACTTCCCTGAAGCAGGATAAAGCCACTCACATCTCAGATCACATTCATGAGTGGCGGCGCTGTCGTAGACTGATCAAGTTTCACATACCTGATCAGATACTGACTCACTGGTTCACCACCTCCTTTGTGAATAAAATCGCTCAAGATATTGCGATGGGAGCGTGCGTGACAGAGGAACAAGCCATCGCGCGTGCCCAATACTTGGACCTTGTCTATTCACAGTCCGGCACGCTTTATAACATCTTGACTGATGCTCCACGGCCCGAAACCACTAAGGCTCCGCCCACCCCTATGGTGGATGGTGTCATTGGTTCTGTCTCTCAGAATTCGAAGAAATCTTCGAATGGGAAGCAGAAGGCTAATTCTTCCAACAATACCTCTGCTAATCCCGCCTCATCCGATTCTGGTAAAACCGCGGAGGTGAATGCCGTTCAGGCCAATCCTGCGGAAAAATCCTTCAAGGGGAAGAAGAAGGGCAAAGGCAAATCTAAATCTGATGCCCCGAAACCAGAATCTAAATCTCGTACTAAGGATGGCTCCCAGCGAAAATCGAAGTACCCTTGCCTCATCTGTGAAGGGGACCATTATACTAAGGATTGTCCACGACGATCCGAGGTTAGTCAACTTCTTAAAGGCCCTAAAGGGACTCCGGCTGTTTTGAAAGAGCCATTTCCATCTCAGCAGACCCAGATGGTCCAACAGGCATCACCATCTGCACCGTTTGGGTCTCAGGTTTTCATGGTGAAGAGTGTTGCACCTATCTCTGTCGCTACGCGGTCGAAGGATTACAACGAATCGCGGCACGCACTCGGGAAGGCAGTTACGGATGGGCCGCCTCCCCCACCTGTCTCCGGTCCGTTGGAAATCGAGAAGCCTTCTCCTGAACCCGTTGTGAAGCCACCTCCTAAATGTTTCCTTCGAAGATCTTCTTATAATCCAAATGCTCGTGCCGCTCAACATTACAGCATTGTTGAGGATTTGGCACAAGTGTCGTCTGCCATGTCTGCGCTAGAAGTTCTTCAAATTTGTCCTTCACAACGGAAGGCTTTACTGTCTGCGATCGGGGGCATTGATCCCGCCGACTCGAGTCTTCTCACCTTCGATCTGGAGAATTTCACTCCCCGACTTCCACATCAAATCGCTCTGGTTATTCAAGTCGGGATTAACGGTCTAAAAATTCATAGGGCCGTTGTCGATGAGGGTGCATCTACCTGTGTTATGTCCTCCTCTTGCTGGAAGGCCATCAACTCTCCAGCCCTGTCGTCATCTCCCAATGCCCTTGCGGCATTTGATGGTCGGGAATCTAAACCCCTAGGTGTTCTTGAGAGTCTAGCGATCACATTACAGGGAAAAACTGTCAACGTAGAAGTGGAAGTGGTTGACGCTAAACTCAACTACAATATACTTCTTGGCCGCAGCTGGACCCATGCCATGCTCTGTGTGCCGTCCACCGTCTTTCGATTCATTAAGTTCCCTCACAAGGGCAAGATTGTCACGGTGGATCAGTTGTCATTTTTCACCTCTAACTCTGAGAACAACGTGCCATACGTGGATCAAATTCCAAATCCCCCAGACAGTATAGGACCTGGTCTCTTCAAAGACCCAGTCCTCATGGGTGTTTTCCCCGCACCACCTCCTGAACCTCCTCCTGGGAGCTCGTTAGAGCACAGTTCTTTCTCTTGTGTCAAGCTCTTCGAATAATGAAACAAGATGCTACGAGGATAGTTCTTTTAAGTGTGTCAACCTCGTTAAAACAATGAAACATGAGCATATCCAATTCGAGTTTTGATAGATTTAGTTCAAATCTCTTTTGTTTTCAACCTTCACTCCATTTTCTATAGACTGAAGCTTGGGGGGCATGCACCTCGAATTGAGACACCATGCTGGGGGGCATGCCCGTCTTGTGTGTACATAGGTGTGTGATTTTCATTTGTGTGCATGTATAGTGTGGTGTGCTTTGTAAACATCTTTCTGCTGATCGGGTCTTCCTGGTTGTGCAGATGTCTATTCATCCATTTGTTGGTTTCGCGGATGGTGCCTCCCGCAGTACCAGGAATCTATCTTCAGCAGCTTGGGTAATCTATGATCCTGCTGGTGAGTTGATCAACCTACAAGGAGTGTGTCTAGGATGTACCACGAACAATATCGTGGAATATAGTGTTGTGTTAGAATTATTAACCGAGGCAGTAAACCTTGGTATCCGTGAATTGCTCGTGTATCTAGATTCACAACTTGTAGTGTTACAACTGAACGAACACTATTTGGTAAAGGAACCCGTCCATCTTACGTTTGTATCTGCGTATTCGATTACTGGAAAGAAATTTTGACTACATTACATATCATCATATACCCAGGCATTTGAATACATTAACAGATGCAGTAGCAAATTTGGTATTAGACAGACATTTGCGCAATTTGTAAATCATCATCACATGAAAAGAAAGATCCATCCAGAAATAGATATGCATATATATATAGATATCGAAATGTTTACATAGAAGTGTGTCACATAAAAGTCAAAATATACATAATTGTCTTAAGTACATCCGGAGACGATACGTCTCTCAAAAAATAGGTGTGGTATAAATCCTAAGAGCTAATCCGCATGGTGCTCATGATAGCATGTGACTGCACGCACTAAGCGTCTCAGGATTCGGTGGATCCGACTTGGAACTCCCACCGTGTGACGCTGGTATGCCATCGGTACGTCCGCCAGCCGAGCATAGTCCGGAATCCCTCAGGCAATGCCCTCGAGATTCTGGATCAACTCCTCTCCTTCGGTGCCCTCTCCCTGAGGATCAGGGGCGAGTTGAGTCCTCCGTGAGATTGGAGACATCCCAGCTGGTCTCTCAGGTCCCACATCTGCATATGTATATAAAATGTGTTAGGACGAATGTGTATTAACAAAAAAATATAAAACATAAAAAATCAAAAAACATGAGGTCTTACCCAACTCCTCGTCCCAGTCATCTCCTTCTGGCAGTGGGAGATCCGGGTCTCCGGTAAAGTCAGTTCCTGCATATGGCTAGTCTTCCACTACAATCAGCTAGCGCCGTAACCACCTAAAGAACTCCGGCCTCTAGGACATCTGTTGGCCGCCTCCAGCTCTGGGCATTAATGCTGCCCAGCGAGCCATTCTTGGCTCTCATGGTATCGGATCTGCTACTGAGGCCCATTGGCCCTGGAAGATTGGTAAGCGTTCCAGAATGAACGATACCAGGATGGAACCATAGCCAAACTGTTTCAGTTTAGCTTGTTTGCATTTTGTGAGCTGCCTTTTCATATTTATCGTTACTGATGTTGCCCAGTCGAACAGTAAGGGACTCATGCATTCTGATGCTAGCAGGAGTTGGGCCTTTGTGGCCTCGTGCAGTTCCTGCGACCCTGCAGCCCGCGTGATGGTATGTAGGACAACTCTCAATTCCAGATCAGGGATAGTGTGGATATCCACCTTCTTGCTTCCTGATCCCATTTGTGCTCCTCGGCACACTCGTGCCATCACTTCTTCCATCTTCTCGCCAGATGGCCTGCTTCCAGTCAAGACAGGGATCGGACCTCTGCGGGACAATCCGGTGATAAAATAAACATCAAAAACCTCCAGCTCTAATACCTGATCTCGCAACCTGAACACTTGTTCATGTTCATCCCAAATACTGATCAAATACTGGAGGAGCTCAGGCTGAGCTCGTAGACAGGGTGTAAGGAAGAACTTCTTCAGCCCACAGTTTCTGAGGGCATTCATGCAAGCCTCACTTTGGATGGCCTGTTCATCCTCTTCTCCATGCTCTCGTTATTTCCATTCAATCACCATTTTTCTTGATTACCTGCATCCATATGGTCATAAACCCTTAGTTAGATCTCTGGTAGGCCTCAAATTCCATGCAATTTGGTTTAAATATCGAATTTTTAGGTGGAATTTTAGGTTCGGCCGCTGGCGCGGCTATTTTGTGAACAGTCACGCCACGTGGTGCGAGCCCTTTGTATAAAAGAGCCCATTGGCGCGGGTCCGTGCCCGATACCCACGCCAATGAGCGCGGCCCTAAAATTTCAAAAGTGGCCACAGAGAACTGATTTACAAGGGAAAACTATTAAAAAATGGATGAAAATGTAGAGCAGGGAAGCGCCTCTTACCTGTAGCAGACGAGAAACTGAATGGTCAACCGGATCTGTCGCAATCGCCGTCAGAAGTTTCCACTCCAAATGGACCACTGTTGCTTTTTACCAAGGTGAATAGTAAATGTAATTTTATTTTTACCAATTTGGCATATTTATAACTTTTTGACATAAAATGAGTTGTAAAAAGTTATTTTTATCAAATATGTTAATATGTTATGTCGAAAATGGGTTTTACGCTTGCTTGGTATGTGCAGCAGCAGGTTTTTGCGACTTTAACAATGGAAACGAGTTGTATTTTATAATTTTTTGGACTCGGTAAATACACGAAAAAGTCACTTTGGAGTCATCTTTCAGCTCTTTTCTGACTCTCTAAACATGAAAAGATTGTCGAGGCCCTTGTCGTTTCGATCTCATTAAATTGGACACAAATCGACATCTACCCAGTATACGTTTACCCCTTTTTCGGGTTGGGGTGGATTGATTACGAAAAAGGAATACCCTAGCCTATCGCGACTAGGAGGTTTTCTCGGATATTGTTTTCTACCTTTTCGGATCTGAGGAACTATTTACGAAAAGGGACCTGTGGAGTTTACTTTTCTGCTGTCTTTTCAAACTCTCTAAACATGAAAAGACGCCAATTTCTCCCTTTGTCAGACTCGTTAAAACCTGATGACATCGGATCCAGTCGAAATGATGTTCTCCGAGTTCCTCCTTCCTAGGACTCGTTAAAAGCACTAGGATGGATTCGCCCAAAGGGCGGACTTATATTACAAGCATATGCTATCCCCTTCAAGCTTGTTATCAAAAATAATTGGGGTACTCGCCAGAAATGGTGGGGGAAAAATGGAACCATTGTCGTTGTCGTCGGCAGTATGTCGCTCTTGAACATGGCACTTGTCTGCATTCGTGTCGGGTTGGGGACATCTCATCTCGTTTTTTCACTTTTCCTCCATGGGTTTGGATAATCCCTTTTGACCTCTCATCTTCTCATTGCCTCGTCACCATGACCTCTGATCTGTTGATGTCAAATACTGCCAAGTCCACTGTCGTGCCGTTTATATGTTCAAGAAAAGTTGGCCTCTGCAAATATCAACCTTCCTCTGATTCTCATACGATCCTGATTCACAAAAACACCATGTTCCTCTGTCTCATGTCGATGATGTGGGAAACATTATGGCCCACCTTCGATCAAGGCCACTCTTCGCCTGCCTTGCACGCCTACGAACAATTATCCGTGAAGTTGATCTGAGACATTCTTGGCACTTGAGTCCGCATGCCTCGTCGGCGTGCCTGGCCGCACCGACGGAGGTTTTCATCATTGGCCTCCGATCGAGTGATTCGACGCGGTGTTCAACACCATCTCAATATTCACGCCGTATCGTGCCCCGCAGTACCTTGAGGGCCATTGTCATTATTGGTGGTTCCTCTCACGTCTGTTAACAGCTTTCATCATTGGCTGGTAATCAGACGATGTTCCCGCATGTTCGACTTCAGCTCACATATTCGCATGCTCGAACTTGTACTTTGTTTGGGTCGAGATGGAGCGCAAGACCCTGGATTGTGTCTGTTGTAATCCAGGCTGCGATTGTGGATTATTATCATTATGTATATGAATCACTGATTAGATGGCTGCGACCATACCTGAGTCTATTTACTTGATCCTCGTTGGATGGCTGCGCCCATACCCTGGATCCGGATTATAGTGTACTCTGTTTCGGATGGCTGCGCCCATACCACACATACATCATGTACTTGAGATATCAGTTGTATTTTTCTGCGCAGGTTTTCCGATGGCGGGCCTTCAGTTGAACATGTTCTCGTAAATCATTTCACCCCTCTCTCTCTCGGGCCTCATACTTTAGGGGGCATCTGTTACACAGTAATTTGTCACCATCCCTACCATTCCCCGTCCCGCACAATGGAGGACCCATTTTGTGACCTGTGAACATTTTCATGCCTTGAAAACATCATCAATGCATTCCTCTAAGCATGAGCTTCATTTTCCCTAAAGACATCTCCTTGAAAAAATCATGAAAAACATCCCTTTTTGCATTGGCGCGGGCAGACAGTTCAGCACTCGCGCCAATGGGGAAAATCCCGCAAAGAGGCCGCGCCAACTGGCTCTCTGTCCCAGAGCAGTAGTCGCGCCAGCCAATTTAAGGAGTGTTTTTTAAATAAAGATGGCGGAATTTGAGTTTCAACAAACTCAGAAACCATTGCCTATCGTGAGTTGGGAGGTTTGGCTGCAGGAGTTCTATGGAAGGGAAGTGGTTTTGCCACCTCCCATAGAACCTTCCTTGTTGATAGGGCCAATCCCACAATAATAGGGATCCCAACTCCCTCCTTCCCCATCTATAAAAGCCTTCTCAATTCCATGGCAAGCTAGTTTGGAAGTGCCTAAGCTTTGAATCTCCAAATTCCCAAGAGCCTTTGTTCTGTAAGAGCCCTCTTTATTCCCTTAAGGCCGACTCAAGTAAGGAGACTATTGTCGAGAGACTCAGGAGAGGTTTGCCCTTTCCCTGGCGAGCTTTGCGAGACGTGAACGACTGGAGACCCATCCGAAGGGGAACACGACGTCAGAACATTGGTTGTAATCTTTCTTCGATTTTTATTTAATGAATGATTACGATTATGGTTCCACTCTGTTTTCAATGATGTTAATATGAGTAATATCCTTTCTGACTGATATTTAGTTACGTATGCCGGATTTTATGCTTGTATCTGTTTGTTTCTTGCATGTGCAGGTGTCCATCCGTGGAGATCGTGGAGGATCGTGATCTGCCGAGGCTGAGGAACGGGAACGCTCTCTTCTTCAGATCGTAGCATTGGAATCCAGGTAGGCTTCTATCTTTAGTCTTTTCATTCGTAACTAGGACCATGCCGTAACATTTTCGTGATTGTTGTGCTAGACCCCGCCTGGGCTAGTAGGGATCGCCTCTGTCCGCAGGGGATTTACCTCCTCAACAAAAGAATAATTATAATTTTTTGGTATATATATTGATTAATATGTGATTATTTCAACGTCAATCCAATTTATAATCATGCAATATTGTTAACATGGTTACTAATTGATATCATATATTTTGTACTAATCATGTTCAATTTTTTTTTTTAATTATTAGGATTCTAGTTATAATGAATGACCTACCTACCATCTTCCGTTGCACCCCACGACAATGTCAAATCGAGAGAAGACTGAATTAAGAGAAAAAAATGGAAAGGAACGATACCAAGAATGCTTGAATCAACCACCGATTCAACTCCCGCAACGTCCAGATTCGCCAATTAGGAATGACCGTAGCAATAATAGTTCTTCACAAGCTGGCAATGGACGCAATCAAATAGAGGTTGGTATGGATGATTACTTAAGGGATACGACTGCCATGGAGACAATGTTGTGCATTCCAAAACAATGATTAGCTAGGGGATGATGCTCATATCGCTGACACCTTTTTTGAAAGCCTTAAATATGCTTCCACCAGGGCCCTTTGGACCTGGTAGTCAGTAAAATTATACCCAGTTGGGGAAAAAAATGTTACTGTACAACTTGAAAGCAAATTTTGGCTTGTCGAATTCATGTTTCTCAGAACTTTTGAGGTAAGTTACCATAAAGTACTCCCTTATATAAATTTGAAATATAATCAGTTATCTACAATGAACATTACAAATGGTAAATTTTATAAACGTTAATAACTATATCGATATTAATGTACATTTATTAATATATTTTTCCATGATCACCAACTATAGGTTATTCAAAGATAAGGTTCTTCCGAGTGATAATTTCTTTCCTGGTAGCTACGAAGAGGCAAAGAAATTATTGAAAATGTTGGGTGTTGAGTACATATCATATCATGCATGTCCAAATGATTGTATCCTATATATAGGAGAATATGCATACAAAGAGATGTGTCCAAAATGTCGGCATGACAGGTATGATAAATAAAAAAAGAAGGGCAAATCATGTACTAGTCCTCCTTTTAAGATATTGAGGCACATGCATATAATCCCAAGGATTCAAAAGCTCTTTCATTGCAAAGAATTAGCTATGTTGCAGGTGGATGGTTTTGTGGATGATTTTGTCACCCTCCTAGAGATAGTCTAGAGTTGCCATAGACCAGTGCCTAGGACATCTTAATATAGCAAGGAGCCCTTTATATTTTGGGTTGTCAGTCCAAGAACTCACTTACTATCTCTTGTTTTGAACAAGGAAATTATTTTTGAATGGGACCAATCTCTCTCAGAAGCTGGTACAGAGACAAGAACAATGTAGGGACATCAAGTAAAACTCCAATATAAAGGCATCAGACAGTTAAGAGACCGCCTACTGTAAAGAGGGCCGATTCAGATAATATATCACAGAAATAAAATATCAGATGATGAGTGCAGTGAGGAAACATAAGAAGATATTAGCTGACATGAGACTGATACCCAGATACACAACAGAACCATATAAGGGCGCACCAATTTACGAATCCTTATATGAAAATGGCGTTTTAAAAGGACCCTCCTCAAGCAACTAATATAGCAGAAAATATGAAAAGAGTGAAAATGGAACAGTATATCATGACTAGGCCTATTTAAAGCGCTTGAAGCGCTTGACTAATTCCAGAAAGGGCACCGACAAAGATGAATCCTTACTGCAAACTAGTGAGCCACTCGCATTCTAGAACATGATACAAGAAGACAAATAGCATGAAAGAGATGTTGTATTAATACATAAGAGAAATTACATACTGTGAGATACCAGAGACCAGAATCCTCATTACAGTTATAACCCCTCCTCACTGAGACCCTACGGGCTCTGAAACTTCATACAGGAAATATTACAAGATGTATACAAGAGCCTTTTCATTGCACAGTTTGCTGATAGAAATTTGGAACCCTTACAATGTCTTCTTTTCGGGCCTTTATAGGAAAAACCAAGAATTCTAGAGGAGGCGGTAGACAGAAAGAATTTAATGATTTATTTTGAATCAAATGGCTGAAAACATTCGCGCCCACACTGTGAAACGACTGAACATAATTTTCTGTACTTTACAATTTATTTGGCGGAAATGAATATCGGAAATTTAAAACGTTTTATATGCAAGATATAATAAAATACGAAACATCTCTACTGCTTTTCACATGAGGAAGATCTCGCGGCAATAAAACCTTGAGGCGCCTGCTTCATGCATGGTACTTTCCATCTTTTGTTCTTGAATTTAAATTTGGAACCTCCTTCGAGCTGGACCCTGAATTCATTGCTTCTCCATTAATAATCTGTCGCTGCATTAATGTTTTCATCCGCCCAAATGCGTCCCTTTTGATTTTCTCTGGAGAGTTCCATGGATCGAAGTACCCTTCTTTAATGGAGGTCACATCGTAGTGACTTCCGGATCTTTTCCGCTAATTTTGTTCCCGCCACAAGTTCCTACAAAAACCAAAGCCTGTTGAATAAAACTGATGGCAGAGACAGTGGACAAAACGGGACTAACAGAAGTGGTGGCATGGGTATGAGAGAATGATGGAACGACGCGGGAGAGTTACAAAAGGAAGACATAACAAAACAGCGAAGCAAAGACTTAAAAGGTGGGACCCGGAGCGCATATCGCAAAATCGCCAGAGGAGAAAATGCTACGGAGGAAAAAGGGATAACCAAAATTCTGCGCTCTGCGCTAAGCGATGGGCGTGGTCAGTCGAGTGTGGATCGCGAAAATGAAAAATGCGATGGCGGGGGATGGCGCACGCGAGAAACTGTGCTTTTGCGATGAGGCGGACATGCGATGGCGCGATTATGTGATCTGCGATAAACGCTCAAAGGGGCAGCGCTTGGCTACATACAACAAAGGAGGCGTGGAGCTAGGAGGAAAAGGGGCTAAGCCTTATATAACTTTGCGGAGCGGCTTTTAGCCCTTGTCCAAAGTATTTCCGGTGCGGGAAAGGGCAACAGTAAAGGGAAAAGAGGAGGCTTTAACCAAAATTCAAATGGAGGGCCTGATTTGTACAACATCGGCTCCAACTGGGGACGGCATGTTCGTCCTCGGGCATGCCGAGAACTCGCAGACCTTAGACCCCTTTGCATTTTCTTCAAAACTTATTAGCTTATTTATATTATTTACATTTCAAAACTGAAATCACCCTCGCATATATTATATACATAAAATGTACCAAGCCTGATCCGCCTGAGTCAGTACTGAAAGTAGTGCTTAAGGAATTGTCCATTCACGAGAGCGTCCAACAGATCACCCTGTAGATTTTCTAACATAAAAGTATTATTTCTCCCTAGATTCACTATTTTGAATAGACCGAACCACAACGGATCAAACTTAGCATGCTTGCCCTTTTCTGCTCTGTGAACATCCCACCTGAGAACCAGGTCTCCTACTTGGAAATTCCTATCTTTTGCATGGCGATCAAAAATATCCTTCATTTTTTCCTGGTATTCTATCAGTCTCTCATTTACCTGGTTGTGTGTTTCTTCCAGTTCTACCAGCTGATTAATTCTTCTGATCATGTCATCTGGTTCTTCCTGATTCTCTTGCATGAAACGTGCCACCGGCAATGCTAATTGCAGAGGAAACACAGCAACTCGCCCATATACCAGCTCATAGGGTGACTTGCCTGTTGCTCTTTTGCTGGTTATTCTATTTGCCCATAGAGCAAACTTCAATTGAGAGTCCCAGTTTTTCTGATTTTCAGCGATTGTTTTCTTCAAAGCCCTTACCAGGGTTTTATTAGAGGACTTTGCTAAACCATTCCCTTGTGGATAGTATGCTGTGGAGTGAGTCAATGTAATGTTATACCTTTGACAAAACTTTACAAACCTGGCAGACTTGAAAGCCTGCGCATTGTCGGTCACAATTCTGGCTGGGCAGCCAAATCTGGATATAATATTTTCCTCTATAAACCTCATGATCACAGCATCTGTAGCGTTTCTTGTAGGTATTGCTTCCACCCATTTCGTGAAATAGTCCGTGGCTGTTAGTATCCATCTATGTTGGCCACTTGATGGGGGATGTATTTCTCCTATAAAATCTAGTCCCCATTTCTGAAACGGTTCATTTACATGGATGGGAATCAAGGGCATAGCTGCTAATTTCTGTCTCTCTGCAAATCTTTGACACTTGTCGCATGCTCTGACTTGGGCAAAAGTATCTGAGTACAGTTTTGGCCAGTAAAAACCGGCCCTCAAGATTTTATGTGTTGTAGCCCTCCAACTGTAATGACCCCCACAAATCCCTTCATGAAATTCTATTAATGCTTTTTGCGCTTCATCTTCTGTGAGGCATAACAATAATATACCTAGAGGGTCTCTCCAATAGAGCTGTCCATTTGTAATTACATATTTCTGTGATTTCATTCTCACAGCTCTGTATTTTACTTTATCACAGCCTGTAGGACGGCTAAGCGTTAAAAGGTATTCAGCTATTTCTTTATACCAAGGACTAGTTAGATATTTCACATGTATCTTTTGCGTAGCCATCTCAAGTCCTTGCTGCTCCTCTCCTTTTTCTGCTTCTTCATTTGCTAACATGGATAGATTAATGCCCAGAGCTTGATGATTTGATTCAGATAACATCTTGGCAAGTCCTTATCCTTTGACCAACTTAGTTGGCCTTATATCCAAATCATATTCCTGGATTTTTTCAATCCATCTTCCTCTTCTGCCCTCGCTGTCTCCCTGAACTAGAATGTCTTTGACGGCAGCTGTGGGGACATATGCAGTAATATGAGATTGCAAAACATAAACTCTGAAAGCTTTAAGGGACTTTACCAGGGCATATGCCTGCTTCTCCAATATATTATATTTCAATTCTGCATCATAAAGTACTTGACTGAAGAAAGCTATAGGCTGTTCATATCCTTCTTCATTTTTCTGCAATAACACTCCAGCAATTGTGTGAGGGGAAGCAAATGAGAAGATCATAAATGGCTTTTTGTAATCTGGTCCTGCTAGCACAGGAGCTTCAGCAAATGCCTGTTTTATCCTTGTGAATGCATCTCTAGACGCTTGGGACCATTTGACTTCACTATCCTTTTTCAACATATTTGTTATATGCCTAACTATCTCAGCATAGTTAGGAATGAACCTTCTTAGAAAATTAATTCGGCCCAAAAACACCTGTACTTCCTTTTTATTCCTGGGCAGAGGAATGTTGTTTATTACTTCAACTCTTTTAGGGTCAATTTTCACACCATCTCTTGTTACAATGTGCCCTAAGAGTTTTCCCTCATCTAATGCAAATAAGGACTTTTGAGGGTTGAGGGATAGACCGTACCTTCTGCATTTCTCAAAGGTTCTTCTTAAATGCTCAATATGTTCATCATCATTCTTTGAAAACACAGTGATATCATCAAGATAAACTACCAAAAACTTGTCCTGTTCTCCCACAAAGGCTATGTCCATTGCCCTCTGAAAAGTAGCTCCTGCATTAATTAATCCGAACGGCATCCTGGCATACATAAAGGTTCCCCATGGTGTAGTAAATGCAGTTTTCTTCTGGTCTTCTGGAAATACAGCTACCTGATTATAACCAGAAAATCCATCCATCATTGACATTCTGGATGCTCCCACCACTTTCTGCAGGATGTGGTCCATCTTAGGCAGTGGATAATTATCTTTGAGAGATGCTCTATTCAAATTCCTGAAATCTACACAGAGCCTTATTTCTCCATTCTTCTTTCGCACAGGAACAAGATTTGCTATCCATTCTGAGTACCTTAATGGCACAATTATCTTGGCCTTCAGTAATTTCTTAATTTCCTTTTCAATTGAGGGAAGCAGTAGAGGATTGATCTGTCTGAGTTTCTGCTTGTAAGGCTTTGCATCTTCCCTCAGTGGAATATTATGCTGTATTATATTTACATCAAAAGTTTTTAGGTCCTGATAGGACCAAGAAAAAATATCTTTGTAAGATTGAAATAACTTCAAATATTTTTCTTTATAATCTTCTGGGACTCTCTTAGACAGCTTGATAATTTTAGGATCTGCATAAGTACCCAGATTTAAGTCTCCCACTTGATCTTCTTCTGTCACTTTGTTTGGCTGCAAAGGAATATCATCTTTGTTAAATAATCTTTCTAGGGGCACCAACCCTCTAGGTATAACATTTCCTTTCAGCTGCAACGCTCTATTTCCTGCTATCTTCTCTTCCCATTTACTTTCTGCAACATTTTTAACTTCTTCCTCCTCATTATCATCAATTTCTATATTTGTGAATTCTCCCACCGTCTCCATAAATCTCTTCATTTTTTCATCATCTTCAAATACCTGCCAGTGCTTTATGTTGTCTGGAATGGATGGTCTGTACCGTACCTCCACTTCATATCTTAGAAGTGGATTCTGAGGAGGACAGAATGTACTGGCAGCTACAGCAAGAGAATCTACTATTCTGTTTTGCTCCCGGGGCATGAACTGTATATTAAATGCTGAGAAGAAATTTTCTATCATGTCCCATACTTCGTTTCTATATGCTCTGAGCCGAGGGTGTTTGGTTTGACATTCATTTTTTACTTGCCTTACTACTAGCTCAGAGTCTCCCAAGACTTTTAAACATTGGACGCCCATGTTCTTAGCTGTCTGCAGTCCCAATAGTAGTGCTTCATATTCAGCTACGTTGTTGGTAGCCTCATATTCCAATTTAAAAGACAAGGGCACCCATTTTCCGGTAGGGGAGATCAACAATACCCCAGCTCCATTACCTTCCCTTGAGTTTGCCCCATCAAAATGCAAGGTCCATATTTCTGATTCCTGATCTCCTTTAGGCTGCTCAGCTTGAATTTGACCAAAAAGGGGTTCATGAGCATAATTTTGATTTTCTTCTAACATTAAACATGAAAAGTCTCCCTCTTTGTTATAAACGGGAGAGTTGTCTGAGCAGTCGACCTTAGTCACCATTTTAACAAATCTCATCTCCCTGTATAACCTCCTTTCTTGACCCCCAAAGACCGGGACGGTAGCATATGTTAAATCCAATTTAATTGACCCCCCAATCTTGGTACCCCATGACCTTGACAACAGCATGCCAAAGCGAGCTGGGATATCAGCAACCACAATGTCCATGACCACACTTTTTTCTGGAATTTGGGCCAAATTGACCACTAAGTCTTTAATCATCCCCAAGCATTTAACTCTTTTAGAATCAAATGAATATAAATCTTTGTATGGTCTTGTAATTTGCAGTCCTAGTTGCTCCATGACAGACAGAGGCATAAGATTATGGGAAGCCCCAGAATCTAACATACAGTTATGTAACATCAGGTCATGTATAACTAGGGATACATAAAAGGGAGGAGTAGAAGGGTCTATCTCCTCGACATGTGGGCCAAAGACTACCATGGGTCTTTCTTCTTGAAGGTTTAAACTATCAGGCGTAATTGGTGTTTCGGGAGGAAGGATGAAAAAAGTGACTTGAGACTGATATACAGGCTGCTTTAGTAACTCAGTCAATGGGACAGGAATCTTAATCTTCTCAAGTTCTTTTTGTAAATTGAAAGCATATAGGGGCTTTTCTATCACAATCTCTTTTGACACCGTCTCAGCATTAGGAGGACTGACTATTTTAGAAGAAGAAGGAATCTGATCATTAGACTGCAAGGGGGTATTCAGAAGATTCTTACCTTTTTCCGCATTCTTCTTTGTTGCTGATTCCTTCTGAGCAGATGCTTCTTCTTGAAGTGGTTCTTCTTCTTGCTCCAGAGTTCTGGTCCTCTTCCTTGAGGATCTGAGATCATATTTTACGTTGAATTGTGCTTCCATGAAATCAGAAAATTGCTTACAGTAATGGTCAATCTCCGCTTCTTCGTCTTCATCTTGCAACAGGCAATCCATATCATCATTATTTGAAAAAGCCATATTTGAATCTTCTAAGCCATAAGTCGCATCGCCAGTGAAGTCATCTGTTGGTCCTTCCAGGTACAAGGGATGAGGTACCTGGTCTTGTTGTTCTTTCGTCTCTCTCGGCAATATCTGGAGGGGTGGCGTTCTATACTGGGGATTATATCCTTTGTTTGGAGCATTATAGAAATTCTTGGGAACTGCGTTCTTAGCTTCCAGTTCAAGCTTGACCATCTTCTTTATCATTTTACTTATTTCATCCAATTTCTCTGGATCTTTTTCTTGACTTGAAGCGGAAACCTCCTCTTTGCCTCTCCTCCTAGTATCTTGTTCAATTTTTCCCTTTAGTTTCCCGGTGGAGGCAAAGTTCGCTTATAATTCCAGAGCATCTGATTGTGTGTCATCTAAAGTGGCAGGTTTCCTTTCCCTTAAAGAGAAGCCAAAATCAGATTCAAAGGCTGCTATGAAAATTATCTTGGCAGCAGCTTCATGGGGCTTCATCTCAGGGGGCAGGCTCAGGTATAGCTTATTGAATCTTTTGATAAAGTTTGAAACTCATTCATTCTGTTTCTTCTTCATGGTATTAAATTCAGTGAGACACTGACCGTGGTCTTTCTTTTCTCCCCACTTCCTGAGAAAATCATTTTCCATTTGGTCCCAGGTGGTCACAAAACGATTTCCCAATGTCTTAAACCATTTTCTAGCTTCCCCTTCCAAAGACTGCACAAATAATCTCAAGACCACATCCAGATGTTCAACATTTAGGTTCTCTGCGAAAGAGCAGAAGGTCTCGAGATGTTTCTGAGCATCAACTTCATTTTCACCATTAAATCTTGGTAGAATCTTCAGATAATATTGTGGCATATCATTTAGTATCTGGGGCAAGGCCAGTGGGGCGTATTTGTTCAAAAGAAATGCAGGAACATTGGCCATTGGAGGAGGTGGGGGTTGTACAACAGTTTGAGGTACAAATGAAGGGAGAGGAGTAGGAGGAAGTGGAGTATGAATAACAATGGGAATATATTGCACAGAAGCCTGAGGTGTGGATGGGAATAACTCACGGTTAACAGCAACTACTTCTGTGACCTCTTTAATTTCTTCAGCCTCGAAAGCAGGATGAGATTCTTCTTCAATCTAGGCACTTCCTCTACGTGGAGTTTCTGAGTAAAACGCGGGATTTTCTGTTCTAACTTCTTGAGAAGAAGAGGGTGGATAATCTTCAACTGAATATTCAGGATTTTCAGCACGAGCTGACTTCCTCTCCTTCCAAACTCTTTTATGAATGATCTTCTCTGGGTCAGACACGTAGGGTGTTTTCAGCTGAGATGTATCTGACCTCAAATGTGGCTTACGAGGAGCCAGGACTGCCAATAAAATTTATCAAATAAAGACCAGTGGAGTCGCCAAGGTGAGAGATATGCAACTCTTCAACTCTTTGTGCTCACCTGATTAGAGAGTGAAAACAATTTGTCGAGACCCAGGGAAACTGATATTCTTGAATTCGCTCCCCGGCAACGGCGCCAGAAAGATGTTGTGGATGATTTTGTCACCCCCCTAGAGACAGTCTAGAGTTGCCATAGACCAGTGCCTAGGACATCTTAATATAGCAAGGAGTCCTTTATAGTTTGGGTTGTCAGTCCAAGAACTCACTTACTATCTCTTGTTTGAACAAGGAAATTAGTTTTGAATGGGACCAATCTCTCTCAGAAGCTGGTACAAAGACAAGAACAATGTAGGGACATCAAGTAAAACTCCAATACAAAGGCATCAGACAGTTAAGAGACCGCTTACTGTAAAGAGGGCCAGTTCAGATAATATATCACAGAAATTAAATATCAAATGATGAGTGCAGTGAGGAAACATAAGAAGATATTAGCTGGCATGAGACTGATACCCAGATACACAACAGAACCATATAAGGGCGCACCAATTTACGAATCCTTATATGACAATGGCGTTTTAAAAGCACCCACCTCAAGCAACTAATATAGCAGAAAATATGGAAAGGGTGAACATGGAACAGTATACCATGACTAGGCCTATTTAAAGCGCTTGACTAATTCCAGAAAGGGCATCAACAAGGATGAATCCTTACTGCAAACTAGTGAGCCACTCGCATTCTAGAACATGATACAAGAAGACAAATAGCATGAAAGAGATATTGTATTAACACATAAGAGAAATTACATACTGTGAGATACCAGAGACTAGAATCCTCATTACAGTTATAACCCCTCCTCACTGAGACCCTACGAGCTCTGAAACCTCATACAGGAAATATTACAAGATGTATAAAAGAGCCTTTTCACTGCACAGTTCGCTGACAGAAATCTGGAACCCTTACAATGTCTTTTCTTTTAGCTTTTATAGACTCAATAGAGAATTCTAGAGGAGGCGGTAGATAGAGAGCATTCAATGACTTATTTTGAATCAAATGGCGGAAAAAATTCGTGCCCACATTGTGAAACGACTGAACATAATTAACTGTACTTTACAATTTATTTCTGGAAATGAATACTAGAAATGAAAACTGTTTATATGCAAGATATAAATAATAAAATATGTAAACATTCGGCTGTTTTCTAGAGGAGGAAGAACTGCGGCAATAAAACCTTGAGGCGCCCGTTTCCATGCATGGTACTTTCGATCTTCAGTTCTTGAATTTAAATTTGGAACCTCCTTCGAGCTGGACCCTGAATTCATTACTTCTCCATTAATAATCTGTCGCTGCATTAATGTTTTCATCCACCCAAATGCATCCCTTTTGATTTTCTCTGGAGAGTTCCATGGATCGAAGTACCCTTCTTTAATGGAGGTCACATCGTAGTGACTTCCGGATCTTTTCCGCTAATTTTGTTCCCGCCACAAGTTCCTGCAAAAACCAAAGCCTGTTGAATAAAACTGATGGCAGAGACAGTGGACAAAACGGGACTAACAGAAGTGGTGGCATGGGTATGAGAGAATGATGGAATGACGCGGGAGAGTTACAAAAGGAAGACGTAACAAAACAGTGAAGCAAAGACTTAAAAGGTGGGACCCGGAGCGCATATCGCAGGATCGCAATGGGAGAAAATGCGATGGAAGGAGAAAGGAATAACCAAAATTCTGTGCTCTGCGCTATGCGATGGGCGTGGTCAGTCGAGCGCGGATCGCAAAAATGAAAAATGCGATGGCAGGGGATGGCGCGCGCGAGAAACTGTGCTTTTGCGATGAGGCGGACATGCGATGGCGCGATTATGTGATCTGCGATAAACGCTCAAAGGGGCAGCGCTTGGCTACATACAACAAAAGAGGCGCGAAGCTAGGAGGAAGAGGGGCTAAGCCTTATATAGCTTTGCGGAGCGGCTTTTAGCCCTTGTCCAAAGTATTTCCGGTGCGGGAAAGGGCAACAGTAAAGGGAAAAGAGGAGGCTTTAACCAAAATTCAAATGGAGGGCCTGATTTGTACAACATGGCATGCCTCACACAAAAGTGAGTTGGGAGTTTTGCGAATACCAACTGATTTAATAGCCATGAAGCATATAGAGGATACATGGCCCGAAAAATTCAATAATGAAGTACGAAGTCTACGACTCAACATAGCCATGGATAGCGTCAACCCATATTCCTTCCAGAACACCAACTATTCTATTTGGCCTATAGTAGTGATCAATAACAATATCCCCCCATGGTTTTCCGTGAAGAATGGACATCTTATGTTGGCTCTCATAGTCCTTGGTAGAAGACAAGTGAAGAATATGGATGTCTACTTACAACCACTGGTAGATGAATTGAAGGAATTATGGGATGGGATAAATGTATACGATGTATCAAGACCCATCGCAGCAGAGAGGAGTTTTACATTGTATGGCATATGTGCTTACACGACACATGATTATCTAGGCTTAGGAGTTTGCTCTGGTAAATTACATGTTTAATTCATTGATTTGTTTATATACGTAACAATATTCTTTCACATATTAGTTATTTAACTCGTTGTAATATTTGTTCCGATCTTCATGATATTCTTTAACGTGTCATGCATATTAATTAATGTATACAAATATAATCTCGCAGGTCTTGTAACAAAAGGGTATTTTGGATGTAAATGTTGTGGACCTTCTCTGAAAGCTAGATGGTCCAAGGACCTACGAAAGCCAGTGTATGATTGCTCCAAGATATTCCTACCAGAATAACACCCTTACAGAAGAGTAGCATCCACTTTCAATGGTAAATGAGAAAGAACCCAAAGGCCTCCAATAATGACACCAACTGAACGGCTTAGAGCATATGAGAGAGAGAAGGAGAAGGAGTTCATAGAAATGTTCGATTCAAATGGGGAGCCTAAGTTCGATGATCCAGATTTCTTCAACACCTATGTTGAGAAATTTCCCATTGGGATGAAAAGGAAATCTATATTTTATGACCTCCCATATTGGGAGCATCTTAAGATTGCCCACTTATTAAATCCCATGCATATATTTAAAAATGTTTCATATTATTTATGGATGTTGTTGGGGCCCTTGTTTTGAACGTTTTGAATTTGAAATAATGGCCAAATTTTGGGGTTGCGGAACGAGGGCACATGTCAGCTGCAACCAAGTCGCAACTACACCAAACAGCGGAGCTACCGATGTTGTGAGGGAACAGGCACATAGCTGAGGAAATAAGATGCATGAGGATATACAGCAGAAGACAGAAAGCGGAACACACAGATAACAAGAGAGAACCTGGAAGCAGCTAAAGAAGAACAAAAAGAGGAACTAACAGTTGTGGAAGCGGGTGAATAAATAGCAGTCACCCGGCTGAAAGAAATAGGATTACGACAGAAGGAATACAGAGCGGCTGAAGGAGATCATGCATGATACCTCCGTAGTTCCTAGGATTCTCTATTCTCATTTCTGTTCTGCAAAGCATCTATACTCGACTTGTAAGCTCTCATTGCAGAAGCTATGTAACTATGGGGTTGGAAAAAGAGATTAATATAATTACAGGTTGTTGTCTCATTATGTGATTCACATGCATGCATGACGATTGGGATGATTTAAAATTTTATCTGCTTAATATCTGTATGCTTTCTTCATGTTCTTGTGTATATGATTCTATCTATGCAATCGATACATTGACAATCCTGATTTGCAGATCCGTCCCTTGCTATTGATCTATTCCCCTTCTGCCTGTGGTTGCGGCACGCCTCGGGTGAGACTCTCTGCTCCCCGGAGCAGGGTGACAATGTCGGCGTGATCCTAGACTACAGCGGATTCCTTTGTTGGCCACAACTCCTGAACCTGGGTCTTGCCCGCGAGACCTGATTCCTCGCCAACAAATGGTTCCGTTGCTGGGACTTGCATGTTATGAGGGGAACTAGATCATGGTATCGAGGTTTTTTGAAGGGGAGATACGGCGATGGTGGGATAATCATCTCGACCAATTTATTTCTCAGCAAGCAGAGTTGACCAAGCAAAAGGAGGCGGCGATCAAGGAGCTTGTCCTTTTCTCAGATTCAGCCAGTGATACGTACGAAATCTTCTGGGGAAAATTCCCCAGCGATCTATACAATTGGTTGCGGAGGTTACAGACGAAGGTGCCAAGAGATGGATTGCGGAAGATAAACCGTAGGTGGATACACGGGGATCTAGTGGCTCTGCATCGGTTGAACACGGAGTTGACTCGTGCAGTGGATTTTTGGGTAGAAACCACTTTGGACGGATATACTGTGGAGTTTGCTACCGAGTGCTACCAATCCTTCTCAAAGGTTGAAGCCACCTTCCGCTCTGGGTTAAGATGGAGGCTGCTCAAAGATATTCCACTGTGGATTAAGGCCCTGATGGTGGATGAAGGGTAGATGGAATTCCAAAAGGCGAGTATGGAATCGTAAACCTCCGGTGCTGGGGGAAGGGATGAAGGGACAGATGCTACGTAGAATGTGAAGCGGGGAGTGGGGAATGGATGTTGAGGCCGCACGGAAGTTGAGGGAGCGACGTGCACATCGGCGGGCGCACATCGCCGATAGGTGGGGAAAAAGGGTTATGCGGGATTTAAAACGACGGGAAGCTGAAAGGAAGAACCAGAAGGAGGTGCCTCAGAGGATAGGAATTATGGATGCGGGTACCCAGGAAAGAGAAGGGACCATTGTGGGAGTGCGGCAGGTGCATGGGAACCCCGTTAAGCAAGAAAGGGAGATGGTGACTGACGAAGATGATGCAGGCATGCATCCCGAAGAGAGTTCCAATGGCGACTGATACGTCGCAATGCAGCGGTTGTTTCAAGAGCGGACGACATCCATTTCTCCAGGAAGCCCTGCTTCCAACACTCTGCATGGCAAGGATCCCTACCTTCCCCTGGTACTTTATCAACCTTTAAGTAATATTTTCATTAAGTTACAAGCATTGAGTCTGTTGCACAGTAGTTCATTATCGTCAGTGACATCCGTTAACAGCAGTGTTACTAGTAGTGTTGCATTCCCGAGTGCAACAGTCATGCAATCAAGACCAGGCGGATTTATCCTTGTAAACCCTCTGCAAGTAAATATGGCTGGGTCTATCACCTAGTATCCAGAGTTCTCTGGCCAGGGCAATGATGATGTAGAGCAACACTGGTATATGTGCGAAGCCATATGGCGGGCTCGGCAGACGCCAGACGCTGGGAAGTTAATAGAGTTTCAAACCACGCTCAGAGAGAGGGCTCTACGATGGTTCATCAAATGGTCTGATGCTCATCCTAATCCGGCCATAGATGACGTTAAGCGGGATTTTGTCTGCGAATTCAAGCTTCCCCAAACAGACTAGCAGGGCCTGTCCGAGCGTTGGGAAATCAAGCAGAAGGAAGGAGAGACCGCGTGGGAGCTGATGTGGCGATTCAAGGACGTGATCGGGAAACTCAGCTACCCGATCGATCCAAACCATCAGAGGGACTCGTTCATCAAGGCTCTGCTTCCCTTGACGCGAACCCCCCTCACTCAGCAGAAGATTGATAACCTGCAGGACGCTTTGGAGCAGGCCATGAAGATAGAGGCCATGGCGGGCTACCCTCAGGAATATCGGGGGGGGGGGGCAGCCCCACAGGATCCTTCTTTGATAGGATTGCAACACCAGATCACCAGCTTGACTGAAAATCTCAAGGAGCTGCAGCCAGTGAGACCAGCTAGGCCGAACGTTTGGTGCACTCATTGCCTGGTCGAGGGCCACGACGCAACCGAGTGTCCCCGGTTGCGTGGCGTAGGGGTGGGACCCTCGGTCGTGGCAATCTAGGGGTCCACCTACGGGGGGTGGCGCGGCAATGAATCCACAGGGGATATACCAGCCACAACAGCCATATGCGGGGTTCCCACCTCAACCGAACACAACCGCCGCGGAATACTGCGAGATTTGCAAGACAATGGGACATCCACCTCGAATGTGCCCAATCCTACAGAAGTACTCCACAGTCCCAAAAAATGTATATTGTGAGTTTTGTGTTTCCACGACTCATAACACTGAGCAGTGCAAGGCGCTCGACGCACTTGCGGATCGATTAGACCGTCCCTCCTACAGGGTGAACAAGGCCCCCAGGGGAAGAGGTGGCGGCATGCGCGGAGGCCACACAGGAGGATGCGGTCCGATGAAATGTTACAACTGTGACCAGGAGGGTCACGTAGCTAGGGAATGTCCCCTTCCCCGACGGCCCTGGTGTTCCCAGTGCCGCGTGAATGCCCATGCAACAGAGGAATGTCCAGAACTCATCAAGAAGTGGGAAGAACGGACATGGCAGTGGGGAACGAATGTGGTAAACGTCGAGCCCCGTGAGACTGCACCTCAGGATAGGCCGAACATAGCTATTATGACGAGAGGAGGCAAGAAAACGGGGGAGGACGCCCGCGGACAGGAGCCTGCACGAGTTGTCAGGCCGGCCTCCCCGAACCAGTTAATCCAGCCCGAGGCGCAGCGGAAGTATTTTCAGGAGGTAGTGGAGGCCTTTGCTCAGTTGAGGGAAGTGGGAGGCTTGGAGGATCCCCTACCGACAGAGCCTGGGGCACAGAGCGCCGCAGGAAATCAGATTGAAGAATGGTTCCAGCTATTCCTCAAGATTGTTAACAACGCTGCGCTATGGCAACAGCTGAAGCTTACGTTGGAAGGAGCGCTACAGGGGAGTACAGAACTTGGGGAACCGATGAACGCAGCCCCCCAATCGGTGCAGCGCGTCAAGCGGAACAAGCACCTCACAGGAAAAGAGTTCCGGTTTAACACGCAGGTTGCGGGTTTCCAAATTAGAGACACCATGTTGGACCTAGGGTCCGACGTCAACATCCTGCCAAGAAAAATGTGGGAGG
This sequence comes from Pinus albicaulis, assembly GCA_034641835.2. Lineage (NCBI taxonomy): Eukaryota > Viridiplantae > Streptophyta > Pinopsida > Pinales > Pinaceae > Pinus > Pinus albicaulis. The sequence goes on along the minus strand of CM076581.1, from coordinate 1,397,926,378 downwards.
CTCTTGGAAAGCCACGGCTAACCTATTCGCCCATCCAACTTGAAGGTGTCGAGGTCGACATTGCAGGGGTGAAGACTTACACCGATTTTGAGGTTATTGATTTTATGGGAGACAAGGATCCTTACCCTGCCTTGTTAGGCATCGATTGGGCTTTCGATAATTACGCTATCATTGACCTCAAAAAGGAGCTGATGATCTTTGAAGATGGGGTGGTCCGGGTCACTCATCCTCTCGACCCATATCAAGGCCCGAGGTATACCGAGACGGTGGATAACGGAGAGGATGCTTAGATGATGGACCACCTTTATCAGATGACTGCAGGAAAGTGGGAAGATTATATTAACCCGACCGCGACTGGATCTGTCAGTTGGCAGAGTGTCTAGAGCTCGGAGTTGGGCTTAGAACTCGCGTGGGAAGATTGGCAACAGGGGGGGTACGAGACTACCGCGCGGAGATGTGCTGCCATTGCCTGATTCTGGTGGGTTGGAGCAGAGCTCCGAGGATATCCCACCCTGTCAAACATGCAAGTTGTCAATACCTTTATTTCCAGAGTGGAAGACATGGTCCCAGAAGGAAGTCAGGTACCACTTTTGGACGTGGCGTTGCAATCCACATCGTCACGGTGGTGGAAAAATCACTGCAACTCTCTGTTGCGTTGGAATTGTGTGGTGGAAGCTTTGTGGGCGCGCTTTAAAGACGACGAAGGACCTTACAGCATGCATAAGTACCACGAGACCTCCGATCCCAGAGCCCACCTGAAGACCTGTGAGGAGTAGTGGCGCAGTATCGGGTACCCTGAGGAGCTGTGGGTTCATCGGTTTGTCCACTCTTTAGACACCATTCCCCACGCATGGTACCTAGAAGAAGAACGGGAACGGGGGACCGGTTCCTGGCAGGAAGTTGTGAGCAAGTTTGTTCAGTGCTTTTCTTTTGAAGGAGAAATAGAGTTGGAGTCCCGGGCACTACAAGCTATCAAGAAGGTACTCTTTCTATGCGACCCCGAGCCCGATGGGGCTGTGCTTGCGTCATGGCCTGAGGCCAGGCGCGAACTGGCTTGCCAACGGATTGACGGCGACCCAGACGATGACAGTCTGAAGGACCTCAGGCACCTATATTTTGAAGAGAAGGAACGCAAGCGGAACATCAACGAAGAACCAACCACCGAAGGCATCCATTTACCGCCGCTGAAGACCAAAAAGATGAACATCGGTATGGAGGAGAAGCCTAAGTTGGCTACCGTGGGCGATTACTGGGACGAAGAGACGACAAAGGAAATTTTCAGCCTCCTCCAGGAATACGAAGACTTGTTCCCCTCGTTGGTGGCAGATCTGAAGTCATCAAGGGGGACCTCAGCGAAATGCGCATTGTGCTGAAACCGGATGCCAGGCCCGTAAAGAATCGACCCTATCGGCTGAACCCACGGGTCAAAGAAAAGGTCAAGATGGATATTGACAAGATGTTGGCTATAGGTCTCATCTTTCCAATGGAAGAAGTAGAGTGGGTGAGTCCTATCGTTATTCAGAATAATAAGGACAAGGCGGAGATATGTGTCTGTGTCGATTACAGGAGCCTGAACAACGCCTGCATCCATGATCCGTTTCCCACTCCTTTCAGCGACGAAGTTTTGGATCATGTTGCGGGCAATGAAGCTTATTCCTTCACGGATGGTTTTTCGGGTTACCATCAGGTGCGCATCATGGAAGAGGATAAGGAGAAGACGACATTCACCACTCAATGGGGATCGTTTGCATACCACATCATGCCATTTGGCTTGAAAAACACTCCGGTCGTTTTTTCCCGGATTGTCATCGCTGCTTTCCGAGAGTACATCCACAAGTTCCTGGAAGTATACATGGACGACTGGACTGTCTACAATTTATTAAAGAAACACGCCACCCTGTTGCATATTATGTTTGATCGGTGCCTCCAGTTGCAGATTTCCTTGAACTTAAAGAAATGTATTTTTGTCGTACCTTTCGGCACGCTGTTGGGACACGTGGTATGCAAGAAAGGGGTTTGCGTCGACCCCGCTAAGGTCGCAGTGATATTCCACATGGAAGCCCCCAAAATAGTGAAGCAGTTGCGTGCATTGCTTGGGCACACTAGATATTACAGGCGGTTTATCCACAATTATGCAAGGATCACTGCCCCGTTAGAGAAGCTACTCTGGAAGTCCGAAGTCTTCCAGTCGACGGAAGAGTGTCGGCTGGCCCTTGACACTTTGAAGGAAAAGCTCGTGACGGTGCCTATTCTTGTTCACCCCAACTGGGATAAGCAGTTCCATGTGCATATTGATGCGTCCAGTATTGCACTTGGGGCTGTATTGGCGCAACCCGGGAGACGACAGTTGACCACCCCGTCTACTTCGCTAGCCGCAAGTTGTCTAATGTGGAGAAGAACTACACCACGACTGAATGGGAGGCACTGGCGATGGTGTATTCGCTCCAAAAATTCCGCCACTATCTCCTGGGTGGCAAATTCAAGTTCTTCACTGACCACTCTACCCTGAAAAACTTGGTGAACAAGCCTGTTTTGGAAGGACGGATCTGTCACTGGCTTCTAATTTTCCAGGAATTCACATTTGAAGTGATTGTCAAGCCCGGGAGGTTGAATGTAGGGCCCGATCATTTATCCAGGTTGGAGATAGGAGAGAATGATGGCTCGCTAGACGATCAGCTGCCAGACGCTGACCTCTTCCGAGTCGAGGCGGTCCCGAATTACTTGGCTGACATTGCCACTTATCTGACCACGGGGCAGCGCCCTCCGCACTACACCCCGCTCCAGAAATGCCACTTGGTCGTCCACGTTGTCGAATACCAATTGATTGCTGGGCAGTTGTACAAACTGGGCCTCGACGAGGTTCTGCGCCGGTGCGTACTTGACCACGAGCGCGACGCTGTGATGTAGGAATGCCACAGCGGTGTTGCGGGAGGGCATGTTGGAGCCAAACCCACCGCGAGGAAGGTACTCCATGCTGGCCTCTGGTGGCCGACTGTCCATGTAGACTGCAAGACATTTGTTAAGTGATGCGATGTTTGTCAGCGAACGGGGAGACCCTCTCACAGAGACGAGCTCCCGTTACACCCAGTGCATGTGTTGCGGCCATTCGAGAAATAGGTTGTCGACTTTGTAGGTCCCATAGCCCCGGTCACTAGACACTCCAAGGACCGATACATCATTATCGCAACCGATTACCTCACCCGCTGGGCAGAGACGGCGACGGTACTAGACTGCACGGCGGATATAGCGGCACGGTTTATCTTTGAGAATATCATCAGCAGGTTTGGTTGCCCTCGAATTTTAACCAGCGATCAAGGTACGCACTTCATTAATGACACGGTCAAGTCGCTGTTGGACACATTTCTAATTCAGCATCACAAAAGCAGCCCGTACCATCCGCAGGCCAATGGTATTGTTGAAGCGTTTAATAAAATTCTGGAGAAAGGATTAACCAAGATCTGTAACGCCCATCGGGATGACTAGGATGAACGGCTACCAGCTGCACTCTGGGCCTACCGGACTACGGTGAAGCGCTTGACCAATCAAACGCCCTTCCAGCTGGTGTATGGTCAGGAAGCGGTGATTCCCGCCGAGTTCACGGTACCAAGTCTTTTAATTGCTACGTCTCTCCAGTTTTGGGAAGAAGAGTCGCTTTAGGAACGCCTTCATGAACTACAGGAACTGGATGAGGCCCGGTTTCTGGCCAAATTTCACTAGAAGGTCCAGAAGGATAGGCAGAAAGTGTGGCATGACCACCACATCAAGAACAAAATGTTCTAGGTTGGTGGTAAGGTCCTCCTCTATGATATCCGATTTCAGAAGTTTCCAGGAAAACTTCAGATGCACTGTTTGGGACCTTACTTCGACATTGAGATTCAAGATTCAAGATTCGTTCGGTTGGCTCAACTGAACGGTACTGTTTTTGCTGGGTGGGTGAATGGCGCATGCCTGAAACCCTACCAGGAGTAAGTACCTCTCCTTTTCCATCAATAACTCTTGCACCCGAGAGCACCCGTAGACTAGCATAGTTGAATAACTCTCCCACAACCGGGATGAGCCTAGGTAGTCTTTTCTTTTCTGCATAATTTATCAATAACCGCTTTTTTGCGGGGACCGCACCACAACCGACTGTGGTTGAGGAGGGGCGCGTCCAGCGTGTCATCCCTGTAGGATCCATAAACGTGTTAGTGTCAGTCCAGGTCATTTTAGTCAGTACTTGTGTCAGTCCGTAGGATTTTCTAGATTGGAATCATAAATTACCATAATTGGAAGTAACCTTGCCATAATCATTTTGCCATCATCTGTCGTTACCTCAGCCGTCGCGTCCACCCATTTCCCCATGCCACCGTTAGCAACTATCAGAATATCCATTGGCACGCGATTGATCGCATGATTATCGCAGAAAAGAATGCCAGCAGGAATTAACTCGTTAGGGGGTCTCATCAACTCCACTCGTGCCAGGTGCTGACATAACTTGTATGGAAACCAAAAGCACGAGAATTCTGGACCAGTTTGAATTAGCAATTGCAGCAGCATCAGAGCAGTTGGAGTCTCAAAATGCACAGCACCAAGAGATAATATCAAGGCAAATTCTACAGGTCTATCAGTGCCGGGCCAACATGCCGAAGGCTGCCCCAGCCATCACTGAACCAGAGCTTGACAGTAGAATTCACAAGATCAAGTCCCTTGTCGGGAGATATGATAATGTAGCCTTGATCGACGCCAACCTTTCAGACACTGCCGAATTTCCGGCCCTCCATTGGCAGGGGTACATGGAGCACTATTACACCCCAGCCGGCAACCCCTCCAGCCGAATGTTACCAGAGTTCAGGGGCCTTCAGCAATCGTCCCTGATGAACTTAAGAAATCTTCCGGTCTTTGGAACCACCAGACCGGCTCTGAAGTGCACACGCTTCCTCCTCAGCCATATTCATAATGGGTCCTTGTGGCTGAAAAAGGAAATCCCCATTCATGCTGAGGATATTCATCTCCTCACAGGGCTTTCGCAGAATGGCGCCGACATCTCGACTGCCTGCCAGAACTCCTCCAAGCGTGCACGAAAGTCGGGAGACACGGACTTCTATGTCAGATATGGCACCCGCCGGGGGGGGGGGAAGGAGCCAATATTGACCTCATTAACAAGCCCGAGATTAGATTCACCTGTTACCTCATTTCCAGCAAGACAATGAGGCACTACACCAAGGACGAATGCACTCTGGATACCATCTCCATTGCGGAGCACTATGTCCAGGGCACCCGGTTGAATTGGTGTTCTTTCTTATTAAAAGAACTGTTCGATGCGTGCGAAGAGAACTATAAGCGCGCTACTAGTTTTATTTATGGCTATTTGATCGTTGCTTTTGCCATGTGGAAATGGCACACTCCACTCATCCAGCTCCCAGCAGAGATTCCCGAGGGCCAACCCCTCGCGATGAAGTTCACTCCGTGGAAGGTGTCGACCGACCCCAGCACTAAACAGGTGAATGCAGAGGTGTTTCAGTCCTAGTACGGGCTAATGACAAACGTGGTGGCCAGCCAGCAACGGGTGCCCAGGAACCTGTTGGATGAATATAGCAAGTAAGTGTGGTTCGGGGTAAGTCACAAGCATACTTACCTCCGTCCCACTTGTGTGTCGGAGGACACATTCTGCATGACGCAATTGAAGTTCCAGTTGGACGATGCCACCTTCCACTGCGAAGTCTGTTCGTGGCCGGGAGTCATGAAGCACATCCACGACGGGATCCCCAGGTACAACTTCGAGCGGATGTTGCCATCGCACCAGCCTGTCGAGACGGATGCGGCAGCGGCGCCACAGGAACTCCTCGAACCGCTCGTCCCCGTCATCTGGCACTTCAACACCCAGGTACGAAATTCCAATGTGGTGGCCCAGGTTATTTCTAGTGGTGCTGCTCCGTTTCCTTTATTTTCCGAGTTTCAACTCACTCGCTCCACTTCGCACCCCCGTACCGCTCCGCTCACCTCCCCCATCCCCACTATCTTGTTTACCTCTGCTAGTCCAATCATGACCCCGATGGGGGAGAAAAGAAAACCTACGGATCAACCAGACGCCCCTCAAGCCAAGAGGGCCCGCACCACCGAGGCAAATTCAGTGTGGACCTCACTGCTGATGATCCACCACTGCCCCCAAGCACAGGAGTGCTGATTCAAGAAGAACCCCTTATTGACCCATCCGAATTCATCAATATTCACCTGCCACATCCCTCCACCACACCGTCCACCGCTCCATCTATCGTTCCTCCGCCTGCCACTTCATCCGCCCCATCTAATTCATCGGCTACTCTGTCAGACCCCATCATTCGGGAACTTCTGGGTGGGGACCGCGGGACCGAGGTCGACTCTAGTACTGCCGCATTCATACCCCCGGTCGACCCAGCGGTAGATCCCCACCTTTCTCTTACTAATATATTTACACAGTAGACACACATCGTGACCAACTCTGTAGAGGCTCACCCTGAGCCAACGGTCCCTCCACAACCGAGCCACATTGATCAGCAAGAACAACCGAATCTAAATATGGTTGAATCCGCAAACCCAGAGACCACGCCACCATCCCCTCTCGAGCATTCCAATCGATCAGTTGCCAGTCTGCAACCCTTGCAAGAAAGAATGCCGGAGCAGGGCGCTTATGGGACCGCCAACTTAGAGACCTGGGGTACAACTCAGTTGTACTTGTTTATTCAAAGGGCGGCCCTGCAAGCCGAAAAGCTTCATTCAGAGCTGCAGCAGCGGTGCGAGGAGCAGCACCTACAGATTATGGCACTTACCGAACAGCGCGACCAACTTACAACGGTGCAGGGATACCTGCAAGATCAGATAGCCACGGTCACTCGGGCATTTTCAAACCTATGGCCCTCTGTAAAGGTTCATTATGCCCCACTGCCTACCGATATCGCAGAGAGCAGTGTCATCGTCCAGGCTTACCACATCCGGTCTGCACTCACTGGTCTACACAGGGAGAATCAGGAACTTCAAGCAGTGTTGGCCGCACGGCCAGAGCTACCCAACCCTGAGATTGTATATTCCGCACAGGTTGCAGCTAAGTAGGATCAGGCCGCTCAAATGCAAGCCACCCTTAACTCTACAGCGCGCGAGGCTTACGACCTCCTGAAAAGTATGCAGGAGTGCTCACTAGCCCTTACAGTCAAAACGCAGCCCCTTTCCGCGCAGCTACAGCAAATTTCAAGGGAAATTCAAGAGACCGCGGATCCCAAGCGGTTGGATCACTTATATGCCCAGGCGGACGAGCTCGAGGTCCAGATTCAGAAAATCGAGGCCAACTCAGCGATGGCCAAGAAATTACTTTGGGAACTCCATCCGCCCATTCAATCCAGTGCCAAATCAATACAACAACTAGCCGCCGAGGCTGAGATCCAGCTTAACACGATGTTCGGGGCTGCCCCGGCGCACATAGAGGAGGCCGCTGCCACCAGGATCACTAAAGAAACAGATTCAATAATGCATGGGGTGGCAGCAAGCTGTGTTGGCCTTCACTGAGCTTAGAGCTATAGCGTTCCGCAGAGTCCCGGAGTTGGGGCCCTTGTTTGAGCAACCGCCTGAAGGTGCACAGCGAGAATAGGAACAAGCTGAAGGCACACAGCAGGAACAAACGCAAGATGAAGGCACACAGGGCAAACAAGGCACGAGATCAAGCAGGGCAATGGAGGTAGAGACGGTCATTTGTGATTGACTCGGGGATGAGTCAAGAAACTGTGGTCGGGGACTGTTGGGGCCCTTGTTTTGAAAAACCTGTTTTGAATATTTTGAATTTGGAATAACGGACAGATTTTGGGGTTGCGGAACGAGGGCACATGGCAGCCGCAACCAAGCCGCAACTACACCAAACAGTGGAGCTACCGATGTTGCGAGGGAAAAGGCACATAGCTGAGGAAAGCAGATGCATGAGGATATACAGCAGAAGACAGAAAGCGGAACACACAGATAACAAGAGAGAACCTGGAAGCAACTGAAGAAGAACAAAAAGAGGAACTAACAATTGCAGAAGCAGATGAATAAATAGCAGTCACCCGGCTGAAAGAAAGAGGATTACGACAGAAGGAATACAGAGTGGCTAAAGGAGATCATGCATGATACCTCCGTAGTTCCTAGGATTCTCTATTCTCATTTCTGTTCTGCAAAGCATCTATACTCGACTTGTAAGCTCTCATTGCAGAAGCTATGTAACTATGGGGTTGGCAAAAGAGATTAATATAGTTGCAGGTTGCTGTCTCATTATGTGATTCACATGCATGCATGAAGATTGGGATGATTTAAAATTTTATCTGCTTAATATTTGTATGCTTTCTTCATGTTCTTGTGTATATGATTCTGGGCTATGCAATCGATACATTGTCAATCATGAGTCGCAGATCTATTCCTTGCTATTGATACATTCCCCTTCTGCATGTGGTTGCAGCACGCCTCAGGTGAGACTCTCTGCTCCCCGGAGCAGGGTGATAATGCCGACGTGATTCTAGACTACAGCGGATTCCTTTGTTGGCCACAACTCCTGAACCTGGGTCTTGCCCGCGAGACCTGATTTCTCGCCAACACGAGTTCATTTGCTAAATGATTAAACACTCTAAGAATGAAAACAAGTTCGTATTTTTCAAAGGTTTTCAATAAATCGAGGGCAGCGTTCCGATATTCCCTAAGCCTCAGATTTCTGGCTGATTATTCTCCTTTGATTTGTTTTATGATAAGTTCAGAATCTCCTAAGATCGTTATCTTTTGGGCTTCTAATTGTTTGAGTAATTGTAAACCTAGGAGAAGTGCTTCATACTCAGCGATATTTTTAGTGCATGGGAAATTCAATTTGTATGAAAAACTTTGATTCGTATTCTGGATCCATACGCCTGCACCTGCGCTTGCTTTATTACAGGATCCATCAAATTTTATTGTCCACATTACGCTTGACTCATTTTCATTTTCTTGTTGCTGTTGATTGTCGATGTTTTGAAGTTGATTTGAGAGAAGATTCGATTTTTCTGGTGAATCAGTTGGGTCTATGTTCTCTTTATCTTGTTGAGTAATTTCATCTTCGTTACATAAGATAAAGGAATCTAAACTTGAATGAGTAGAATAAATTGGAGTGTTGTTTGGTTTGTCTAGGTTGCTCACCACTTCATGTGAGATTCTCTGTATAGTCTTCTGTTTTGTTAAAAACATGGATGGTGGCATAAGACATGTCCATTTGAAGGCTTCCCTGAAGTTTGGCTCCCCAAGATCTTGATAAGAGCATGCCATACTTAGGGGGAATGTAAGCTAAAAGTATATCCATAACTAGACTCTTATCAGGGATCTGAGCTAGATTAACACATAAATCTTTGATTAAACCCAAACATTTGACTCGGCTTGAGTCAAAAGAATACAAATCTTTGTATGGTTTAGTAATCTCTAAGCCTAAGCTCTCCATTACCACCTTGGGCATTAGATTGTGTGAAGCTCCTGAGTCTAACATGGCATTGTGTAAAATTTTCTCGTGTATGTTCAAGCTAACATAGAAGGGAGGGACAGCCCCTTCTTGGTATTTTCCTTCAACTTCTGGACCAAACAACAACTCAGGTTTGTCATCTGTCAAGTTTAAGGTGTCAGTATCATTTCCTAAGTTCAAAGCTTTCAAAACTTGGTTTTTGTACACCTCTTGGGTTACTAGTTCAGCTAGGGGGATGGTAATTTTTATCTTAGCAATCTCTCCCTCAAGGCTGAAAGGAATAATTGACTTGTTTGTATTTACATCTGTTTTTTCAATTGAATTCTTTTCAGCAACTTTGATTTGCTGAACCTTGTTTGGACTGGTAATTGGGATAGTTTTATTAGGACCACTAGCTGAAGTGCTAGGGGTACTTTGTTCAACCTTTGGCTGAACACCTTTATCTTTGTTTAAGTCTGGTTTTTTAGCCAAAATGTTGGTTTTCTCTACTGTCTTTTTGGGCTGGTTTTTTGTGTTTTTCTTAACAGTAGTATTAGTGTTCTTATCTTTTGATTTATCTATGCTTCCCTTGCTCCTAAGATCATACTGTTTGTGTACCTCCATGATTGAATTTTCAAAACCCAATCTATAGTCATCAGAATCTTCATAGGTGTTTGTATTTTGATCATAAGAGAAGAAATATTGTTCTTCCTCAGTGAGGAAAACATCATCTCCATTGTCTGATTCAATCAAGTTTACATGAGATTCTTCCAACCTTTCCAACTCCATGTCTTCCTCATATTGATCTACGTAGTTCTGATGAAAAGGAGGAGTGATTTGCTGATCATCTTCCCTGGGTCTGTTTGGAGGTTGGTTTCTTCTAAAATTCTGGTTTCTATTTTGAGGAGCGATTTGGTTTTGATTTGCTTGTGCTTTCTTAATTATGCTCATCTCTTTCATCATTTCTTCCAACATCCTCTCCATCTTTGAGCTTGAAGTAGAAGGAGCGGAATCCTCTCTAAAAGATACTCTCTTCTCAGTTTTCATTCTTTCTCTCTTCTCCATTAAGTTGACTTCCACAGAAAGAGCACCCTTTTGCATATCTTCAAGAGTTGCAAAATCTCTTTCTCTCAGCTGATAGGTCATGTCAGAGTCAAACCCTTCAGGAATTTTTTTTAAAGGCGAGCCCTGTGGAGGTTTTAGTTCTGGGGATAGTGCATTATAAACACTATTGAATCTAGTGCAGTAAGCTTGTACACTTTCCCCAGTGTTTTTATGGAGATTCTTGTAGTCAGAAAGGACTTGGAGAGGATTCTTCTTTACTTCCCATTTGTTTAAGAAAGTTTGATGGAAGGCTTGGAGATCATGGATACTATGGGGGGTTAAACCTTTGAACCATTTCCTTACTTCTCCTCCTAAGATTTTAGAAAATAACCTAATCTTGATAGAATCATCATCAATTTCATTTCTGTCAAAGTAGTCATTCATCTTATCCACATGTTGTGATGCAGTTGTAGCATTGTTAGCATCATATAATGGAATTTTGGACTGATAGTCCTATGGAAGGTTGACTAATGGTACAGGAAGGACTAGGGGAGCATACCATGCTGCCATGATAGGTGGTGGGGGTGGATTCACAAGGAGTGGATTAACAACAGGAAAAGTGGGCTGAGGTGTAGTGGTTTGAACAGTGGATGTAGGGTGAGCAGAAGTGGATGGACCAGGAATAAATTGCTGAGCTGATCTTGGATGAGAGACACCTAAGTTGTGAAGGAAATGTAAATCAGGAGGTAGTTGTGAAGGAAATGTAAATTGTTGTTTCTCTGCTACCAAGAGGTTCACTTGTTTCAGGAGATGATAGTGAAGACTCAGAATCTAACTGATCTAAATCACCAAGAGACCTAGTTCTAAATGGATTTACTAAGTCAACTTGAGATTGTTGTAGAGCTGAAATATTTTCAGGAACTGAATTAGCTCTCAAGGGTGATCTGAAAACAGTTGATAATTTAATCTTAGGAGACTTCCTAAGGATACTTTCAGGGTTGTCAACTACTTCCGGTGGGTTTGGGTCAGGGTAGGCTCTAGTATGAATCTTTCTAGGGGCCACTATGCTATGTTTTTCAGACCCAGTTAAAAAAGAAAAGTTTAACCAAATATGACAATCTTTAAGAGGCTAACTGATCTTTTCAGAAGAAGGAAAATTTTAATCTTAAAGCCTTCTAGCTGAGTTTGTATGATGCGATTAAGACTTGAGGTCTCCCCAGTGGAGTCTTAAGTTTTGTTTTTTAGGATTGTGGAGTCGCCAGGTGGAAATTTTTAACTCTTTTGGAGGTAAAAGGTTTTATGGTCCACCACCAAGTTTATTATGAAGCCAAACTGAGATGTTTTGGGTTTTTCTGAGTTTTATGATCTTACAGGTTATGAGAGTGTCCTAAATCTGACTTAACACTTAGCTAGGGTGTCAAAACATACAGAGTTCACTCTTATGGCTTGGTAACTACTTCCTTCAAGGTTTGATAAGGTTTAATGAGAATCCTAAGGGTTACTTAGTTTGTCACTGATTCAATTAAGTCCTATCATGATTACCATTGCTTGGTAGTGCTTGAGGGAGGCTACTTATGTTATACTTAGATAGTGACTGTTTTTTTTTTAAATATTTTACTCAGTGTCCCACCGTGATCGCCATTATGTTGGTGTCCCGTGTTTTGATAGTTTGGAAAATCAAAAGACAAGGCAACATCAGAACCAATCTTTAGAGTTACAGGATCTAGTCCTCCTGTTCTCAGAGAGGGATCTCTCAAAGTTTGTTTGCAAAGGTTTATCTTGTGTGCTTTGAGTATTGGTTTTAGACTAGTTATTAAGTGCAGGTGTTTATTTGTTTGTTTGTTTGGTTGGAATGATACAGCAGAACATGAAAGGCATAGGAAAGATATATAGGACAGAGAAATATCTGGTTCATTGGGCAATGGAGTCAAGAAAAGGTCATAACAAACTCATCAATGGATATGGGATATCAAAGGGCAAATCTAACTTGGCCACGGGATCCTTTTGTTTTTGGAATGAGATGAACATTAATGATTTGGAAAGAGAGGTTTAATTCTCAACAAAGGGAATTCGAAAGAATAATTTGAACAATAAAGAGCTCTTTGATAGACAGGGCTAACCATAAATTCTACAAATCACACCTTTTAAGCAAATAATGATTTCAAAACAACTTTTAAAATGAAATCTAAGATTCGGGGAACACCCTATTTCCTCAAAGATTTATTTTAAAGGACTTAGAAATATAAAAGATTTACTGATAATTACAGTCATAGAAGAGGAACACCTAAAAACATCTATGATCATAATTATAACGACCTTTAAGCCAACTGTTTAAGTGAGGACAAAGGGCAAGATCAAAACAGACCTCTTTGATTCACTGTAAGCAAAGAACTTCAAAGGGAGACTTCAATAACAGTTTTTAAGTGGCAGCAGACAAGCAGGGAGAACCATAAATCATGCTAAAACCAACTGTTCAAACTATTAAGGAAATAAACAAGCATGAAGACTAAAGAGAAATATTAAAGCCTCTAAAATACTTCAGCAGAAGAAAACACAAAACAGTGAAGGATGAACAGGTCCAAGGTGCTTCCAAGAGTCATTTCTTGACCTAAAAATTTCAACCTACTGTAGTAAAAAAATTATGGAACATAATGAAAGCAGGGGAAAACATAAAACAATTCAGAATACTTCACCAACAACCAAGCTCATGGATCCAATGATAGAGCCTTCTCAGGAACAAGCATGCAACAACATCATCAAGACCTCCAAGACTTCAATTTGTTCTTCAACTTCAACAGACTATGTATTTATTTCAAAGAGTTTCAGTATTACAACTTGTAATCAAACAACAACCAACCCCTATCTCATCTTCTTCAGAAGTATTTATAGAAGAAATGAGGAGGTGGAATAGGATAAAATATCTTCTAAGTTCAATTAATACAGAGTGATGACTTCTCGGCCTTTGAAGGGCTCGATAATGAAGTTTACAGGTGTTTCACTGTATTAACTGTTTTACAATTAATATCAAAGCTCGGTTGACACTTTATTGACTTTTAGGCTCTATCCAAGACAAAATAACTCCGCTGATATTTGTCTGCATTAGTTTCCTTAGTGGAATTAATTGCTTGGCTGCGCTGTGAGGCAGATATTTCCTTAATCAATAACTTCGGCCTCTGTTTGAATGGTTCGAGGCAACAGGTGGCTCTGTGGTAGCCGAGAAGAATATTCGCCTCAAATGTGACAGTGCAGGCCTTTCTGTATGCTAAACACTTATGATGTCCCTTTAATTGTGTTTTAATCCAGGGAATTAGGATTTTGATAATTATTCTTAGCCGTAATTCCCCAAATCTGTCTTCAATCTTCTTCTCTGTTGCACTCTGTTCTTCAAACTTATACTCTTTTAAATCGTGTTTTAAACATAATTTCTTGTCGATGTGCAGGGTTGCGCAGGGCCTTTAAAGGCATCAATGCCCATGGAGCGTTGGTAAAACATGGAGTGGAGCCCTTTTAATCTCTTTCCCTTTGATAACCAAAGGCCAGAAGATCGTGACCTTTTGGCTTTCTTTTCCTTCGTAGTATGGGAAAAAACCTTTGGAACCTGCAAAACAAACAAAATATTATGAAATCCTGCGTAATTAGGTTTAACTGCCTTGGAGGCTTCGGGGAGGAGCGTGGCTGTTGGATGAAAGCATCCAACGGTGGAGATTTGCGTAGAAGAGGCAAAAAGGAGAGCGGGAGAAGAACAAGTGATAGTGATTTTGGACCGTCCGATCTGGACACGTGGACGGTCCAGATTCAATCGGAGGATCGCAATCGGGGGTGACGAGCAGATGGAGTGATTGAAACATGCGATGCGATGAAGTGCAGGCCGTCTATCTTAAAGCTTAGATCAACGGTGGAGAATAAATCGGGGGAAAGGCCGATCGGGGGAACAAACAAATGCATGCGATGTGAAAGTTGCGATGCGATGGAAAGCTCCGATGCGATGGATCACTGGCCACTTGATCGGATTTTGATCAACGGCAGGGATTTCTTTAGAAAGAACCGGCGGGAAACCCTTAATACTTCATAAAAAACTCAAAAAACAAAGGTTCTTATGGATCGGGGGGCAGAAAATATATATAAGGTGGAAAAGTGCCCGACTGCAGGGCCTTTGAACTTTATGGAATGTAATATGCCCAGGGTATATATAAAACAAAGGGCCAATCGCAATTGGGCGATCGGGCCTGGTCTTTCAATCAACCCATTTGAAGTATTGCGATGCGATTGAGCACCTTGGGACTTCAACACTTGGTCCCGGGGTGTAGTTTATATGAATGAAAGCGAAGGGGGCGAGGTTTATATATACGAGACTTAATCGCATTGGAACCTTTGAATGCGGTCTTTTCGATCAACCCATTTGTGTTTCTCTGATGCGATTGCGCGATCGACTCTTTTCAATCTAACCATTTTTTATATATAGCACGTGACTTTGGTTTTTTAGTTTAAACTTTGGGAAAGTGGGTTTTAAGACTTTACAAAAGAAAAATGTATTGGGAACGAAATATCACGAGGTTTAAGCGTCGAGGCGGGCTTTATGGTTTATATGAAAAATAATATAATCGGGGGTCTTATAAAGCACGTGGTAATCGCATTGGAACTTTTTGAAACATGGCATAAGACTTGCGTGCTTTGGATTTTTGCGATGCGATTAGCGCCGAAAGGTTTTAGCACTTGGTCTTAGCACCATGGGCATACGATTGGGAAGTGGTTGAGACTTGGCTCGATGGGGCTTAAACCCTTAATACAAAATGGGTTTTTACATAGATTTTCAAGGGTTTTCAAAGGGTTTTGGAGGTTTCAGAATAGTTTAAAAAATAATCTTAAACTATGGAAAAAATGATTTTCATGAATGGAAGAAGGAGAAATCATGAAAAATAGAGGAATAGTATGGAGAAAAAGGGGAGCAAATGAAGGTAAACTTGGAAGAGGGGGAGGGGAAAAATGATGGTTTTACAGCAGTTTCTTCTCATGAAATCAACAAAATTTCTGAGTATAAAATGGGAACAAAAATGAAGATTTTGGACAGAGGTATGAGGCCTTACAGAGTCTTCAAGAGCCAACAATTTTTAGCAATTAAATTTGTTCCTTGAAGGCTCAAAAAAAGTCTTAGCCACCTTTTTCTATAACAAATATTATAGGTGGCTAACACTTTCTTGGTACGACATACCTGTATGCTGCCAAGATTGAGCAGAAATTCAAGCAGAAGAAGAGAGACTTTGGATCTGCGAATCAAAAGCAAGGGAAGGGTGCTCCCAAACCGCAGAACAAAGGATAGATCCAAGGCATGGCGACTCAAAACAACCTTTCGAAGCCACAAGCAAAGAACAACACCGCAAAGCCAAAGAAGGACATGGGAAAGTGGTATGAGTTCCATAAGAGCTCCACTCACAACACAAGTGACTGTCGGGCCAAGTAGTCGCTGGTGGCCGAGATGAGGGCTTCTGAGTTAGATGCATGCTTTGACTCTGAATCATAACCTGACAAGGGGAATGACAAAGGGAAATAGATTATTGATGCGGAGCCCAACGCCACTGTTGCCACTACGAAGATCCAAAAGGAGGAACCAGAAGATCCAGAGGAGGAGGAATGTCTCTTCCACTCCCAGATGTGGGTAAAGGGCTCCCCTGTACAGTTCATTATCAACAATGGGAGCCAAAAGAACCTCATTTCAGCAGACGCCGTGAAGCGGTTGGGCTTGCCGACCACAGCTCACCCACATCCATACACCATCGGGTGGCTTCACCAAGGACGAGATCTCCGCGTCAGCCAACAGTGCCGCCTTCCCTATAGCATCAAGCCCTTCACATATGAGGTATTATGTGACGTTGCTCCTATTGATGTTTCTGATGTATTATTAGGACAACCATACTTGTGGAAGCGTCATGCTGTGTATGAGTCTCGGCCTCGTGCTGTTATTGTTACTTTGGGAAATAAGTTTTACAGGATACCAGAGGTACCACCTCCTGCCGCTATCTCTTTGGTTACTGCAAAACAATGCAGTAAGCTCATTTCCCAAACTAGGAAATTCGTTTTCCTGATGATCCGCCCCCAGGGCAAGAAGAAGACTGTGGCCACGACCTCCAGACAGGGCCCCTCTGCACGACAACAACAAATGGATAAGGTCGTGGAGGAATACGGGGACATCTTCACCTCACCCACAGGGGTTCCTCTGCACTGCCAGGTCAAGCACCCGATTGATCTGACCCCAGATGCGCCGCTACCCAATGGACCGATCTATCGACGCTCTGTTCTGGAAAATGATGAAATCAAGAGGCAGATTCAGGAGCTGTTGCAGAAAGGTCACATCAGACCAAGTTCATCGCCCTGTGGGAGCCCGATCGTATTGGTACAGAAGAAGGATGGGACGTGGAGACTCTGTATTGACTATCGGGCGCTGAACAAGATCACTGTCCGGAATAGGTACCCAATCCCACGGATTGATGACCTTCTGGACCAACTCAAAGGTGCAAAATATTTCAGCAAGATCGACCTGAAGTCTGGGTATCACCAGGTACCAATTGAACCCTCTGATGTGTGGAAGACTGCCTTCAAATCCAAGGAAGGCCTTTTCGAATGGCTGGTCATGCCTTTCGGGTTGACGAATGCTCCCGCAACCTTCATGAGGATGATGGACGACATCTTGTGGCCATTCACCAACTCATTTGTAGTGGTGTACTTGGATGACATTCTAATCTTCAGCCAGACTTGGGAAGAGCACCTTCACCACATCCAACAAGTCCTCCAAACATTGCGGCAACATAAGTTGTGTGCCAATTTGGAGAAGTGCACTTTTGGCATGACCCAGGTTCAATATCTGGGATACATTATTGATGAAAGGGGGGTGCATGTGGATACAACCAAGATCCAAGTCATTCGGGATTGGCCAGCCCCAACCACTATAACAGAGCTTCGCAGCTTTCTGGGTCTTGCTAATTTCTACCGTAGGTTCATGTTGGGATTCTCTCATATCACTTGGCCCTTGAGTCAAGTCACCAAGGGAGGAGCGAGAGAAAAATTCTTTTGGTCGGAACCTCAACAGAAGGCATTCAAAGAATTGAAAAATTGCCTCTGTTCTGCCCCAGTGCTCACATTACCAGACTTGCAACAGCCATTTGAGATCGAGACAGATGCCTCTGACTATGCTATTGGGGCAGTTCTTACTCAACAGGGACATCCAGTGGCATATCACAGTGAGACATTGTCTGACACAGTTCGTAAGTATCCCACTTATGACAAAGAAATGTATTCCATTGTGCAAGCTTGTCGACAATGGAAGCATTACATTTTGGGGAAGGAAACAATCATCCACACAGACCACCGGCCCCTGCAGTTCATACAGACACAAGGGAAGTTGCAGAATGATCGCCATCAGAAGTGGTCCACATATCTGCAACAGCTTCATTTGAACATCAAGTACAAGAAGGGTAGCACCAATAATGTTGCAGACTGCCTCAGCCGACCACCGATCGTGGCGCTCACCACCATGCTCAACTCTTGTGGGCACGAGACTTCTGATTGGCCTCTTCTCTATGAGAGTGACCCAGAATTCGGCCACACTTACAAGGCACTCTTGGGGGGCACGCAAGTTCCAAATTTTCACCTCCAAGATGCACTTTTATGTCACCTGGGACACCTTTGTGTTCCTTTAAGCGAGCGTGCCAAGATGATATGGGAAGCACACTACAGTCGAGTCGCTGGGCATTTCGGGGTCGAGAAAACAGTAGCAATACTACAGAATTATTTCTATTGGCCAAACCTTCGAAAGGATGTCGAGAAGCACATCAGATCCTGCACTGCTTGTGCCATTGCCAAACCGACCATCAAGAAGCAAGGCCTATATACTCCTCTACCTACCCCTAGTCGACCTTGGGAATCCATCTCCATGGATTACATGTTGGGCCTACCTTCTACTAAGCATGGAAATGACTGTGTTTTTGTGGTCGTCGACAGATTCTCGAAGATGGCCATTATGGCGGCCTGCAAGAAGAATATCACAGCAGAAGCCACTGCTAAACTCTTCTTTGAACGAGTGTGGGTGCACTTTGGGATCCCACAGCCTATCATATCAGATCGGGATAGCAGGTTCCTCAGCACATTTTGGTCCAGCCTCTGGTCGATGTTGGATACCAAGCTCACCAAGTCCACAGCTTTCCATCCCCAAACAAATGGCCAGACAGAGGTCGTCAACAGAATGATTGTACACATTCTGCGCATGTACAATTCAAAGCATCCATGCACATGGGATGAGAGCCTCCCTTATGTACAACATAGTTATAACCGGGCTCTCCACAGTTCAATTGGCCATAGCCCCTTTCAGGTGGGCTTGGGATTCCAGCCACTATGTCCCATTGACGTAGCCATGCCATTTGCAGCTGCTCAGGCCGATTCAGCTCATGTCCAGTCTGAAGTTGACAAAGCAAGTAGCTTCATCGAGCGTATTCAACACATCCGCCAACAGTTTCATGATATATTGGACAGAGCCAATGCGAAGTACAAGCAGTGCCATGATCAACACCGGGTGCCACACAACTTCCAGGTGGGCGAAAAAGTATGGCTACATTTGCAGAAGGAGCGCCTCACTGGACCTCACCGCAAGCTTCGCCCGCTCCGATACGGGCCGTACACCATCACCAAGGCTGTAGGGAACAATGCTTTCGAGCTTAGTATTCCACCATTCCTTGGTCCGCACCCAGTCTTCAATGTGGATCGCCTTCGTCCTTACTTCCCACCTCTACTGGACACTTCGGACATTGCAGAACAACTCACACCAACATAGTTAAACCCAGACTGCATGGAACAGGCCACCACAGATTGTATCATGGACATGCAAATTAAGAACACTTGCGATCTCATGATCCAATCAGACGGCTTGTAGGCGTCGCGAATCCCCGCACCAAGGAAAGTGGTTCACTAGGGACCAAGTTTAGCAGAATTTCCTCATCTCTGAGGGAACTTAACGAATGGGGACCATTGCTTCCTAAGAAGGAGGAATGATCCAGGGATATTGTACACCCGCCTATATTCCACTCGTGGAGCCCCACCATTGTCTCGTTCTGGCTTTTTCGCCGCTCTACTTACTATTTTGCGCTTTTCTGTCCCGAACTCTCCGTGAGCCGCTTTCGAGGCCCTAAATGACGTTTTTTGGGAAAATTTCTATTCCTCGGATAGATCTTTCTAAAGAGGTATGGTACATGTCAAACGGAGATCGTATGCCAAAGTTACGCCCCTGGGAAGTTGAAACACCAATTTACCCAAACAGGGCACATAGTTTTGGCGCTTCATCTCCTAGGGTTGGGGTTTTGGCTGTTGAGGATTTCCCATTGTGTCTAAATAATAAATAGGCCCTCGAGCCTAATTGTAACTCATTTCAGAGGCTTGTAGCCACCACATATCTTCTCAGAGATAGCTACCAACACCCTAGCTAGTTGTATTTCCATTCTGTCTGTAAGCAAATTTCAGTTCTTTGATATTAATGAAATGAAGTGTTATTTCCGCTGCATCTTTTTGTTTATGGTTATATGTTTATTATGTTGCATTCCTGCATAAATCCGGATCACACTTTGACTTAGAATATAACATTTTTGGAGGGTTTTTTGGGTTTTTATGAATGAAAGAGATTAGTCAAAAGGGAATTTGATTATTCATCAAGTAAAAAAGGATTTTTTACTTATGAAATTGAATAATGATGAGTGCATGAAGGGTAAATGATGAAAATTAGGGATTAACATAGAAATTCAACACTTTTAACTTAACAGTCATTAAGCCTTGGGTCCGGTCCCAACAGAAGTTAGAGAAATGCTCTGAGCCTCTTTGACTGGAAGTTTAGAATGCAGAATAACTATAGGGGAAAGGAAATCAGTAATAGTTGCTCGGTGAAAGATATATACAATGATTTTCCCACTTCTTTCTACCTACCCCATCTTTTACTCTAACATTTTTTCTTCCATTTTACAGGTGCACTTGAGTTATCAACCTTGAACATTTTATTCTTTTGAAAGCAGTAAAAACTATCTAATTCTACCTTATTTCATCCGAGGGCTCAGATTAAACTGATGAGCACCTCTTTATTCTCTACCTATCTACTAATTAGTCATGATTAAACTGTCTGACTAATTTTTATTCACTATTCTACAACATTAAAATTGAAACATGACAAGTCAAGATTAAGAAGTTCAACTCATCATGGATTATGGCATTTATTGACACTCTGCCATAATCATCAGTAAAAAGTAGTGGCATTTGGACTTGATCACTTTCATATTTTATTTCTTTTTCTTTGGGGTATATTATTTTTTCTAAGTCCTTTGATCTTTCTTTTAGGACTTTCTCTCTTTTTGTTTTTCTATTTTATTTTTTACTTTTTACAAATATGGGAAAACAACTTGCAGAAAGAAAAGTATGTACATATTTACAAGACCATCATAAGTCAATTCCAAATTATGAATCCTATACTTATAGGACCCTAACAAGACTCAAGGGAAAAAAATCCTTCCAAGGTAAAATGGATGGAGATTGAAAGGGTGAGGGAGTTTTACCCTCACCTGTTGAACAATTGATAGTATATTTTGGGGTCCAAAAGGATTTCAGTGGGGAGGAATGATCAGAGGCTCAGAATTAAACTAAAAAATGAAAGTGCTCAGAAATTCTCCCAACTAGAATGAAAATGAAGAGCTCTTCGCCAGAAATCCGACGCAATTTGTTTCAACAAAAACTGACTCTGGATGAGGAAGTTATGACCTGCTGTTCATTTTCCTAAACAATTAAAAAAATTGTAGAACGGTGACAGGTTGATGACATGGCAACCCAGTCAGCACTCCAGGTATATTCATGGAATATTCTCGAGCTTTTTCCCAATCACACTCTGACAAGTGTCACAACAGGATTCACCAGTGAACTTTAGAGGTGATTTTTTTTACAGTTTATCCTAAGGTTGAATGAGATTTTTTTTAAGTTTGGAATGGTCCAACAGAGCTGGACACGTGGTGCAGCCAGGAGCCACCACGTGCCCCCTCTGGTGGACCCATCCAAACCTTGGATCAAACTGCAGGTCGAAGAAGTTTCATTATATCAAATTTCAAATTATTTTTATAAACCAAGGTTTATAACCATAGGAGGCACATATATGAATTGGGCGATGTATTTATTTAATCCAAAATATAAACCTTGGAGATGGACATGCAGACATATTCATTCAGATGAATACATATTCATTTTAACCAAAGTTTCAAACTTTGGGTTGGACAAAGTCATGTGGGGTAAAATTATTGTGCGGGTGTCGGTGTCAAACCCATGACCTAC
Organism: Pinus albicaulis; assembly: GCA_034641835.2. NCBI lineage: Eukaryota > Viridiplantae > Streptophyta > Pinopsida > Pinales > Pinaceae > Pinus > Pinus albicaulis. The sequence continues at coordinate 1,397,904,564 of CM076581.1, read as the reverse complement.
CTCGCACAGTCGGAGCACCTTACCACCTAGTCTATCTGTTGGGTCTTAACCTACTATGGTTTCGACTTCCATTTTTTGTTGTAGGAATTCGATGGCGAGGGTTTAGAGGGGGCCAGCCCCGTTTTTAGGTCTCTATATTACTAGTGTAGTCCCTTATTGTTGTTAGTGTATCCCCGTTATTATTATTTTTGTACCCCTGTAGTGCCTATATTGTTATTATTGTGCCCCATAAAACCCCACTATTGTTATTTTTGTGCCCTTACATTATTATTATTAGGTCAAATAGGATTATATTGTAACCCCATGGACTCCTATATACAAAAAGAAGGTTTTTTCATTTGAATCATCCAATACTTGTTCATTTATGTAATGTAAAGGAAGTTCCCCCCTTAAAGTGGCTGAATTCTAAGGCGTTGATCTCTCTTCTCTTCTATTTTTGAAGTTGGTTTCATAACATTTAGTATCAGAGCTTTGGATTCTAAGGTTTCGCTACTTCAAACAGGTCATTGTGGAATTTTTGCTATAAATATTTTTCTACGAAAGTTCAGATGCTAAAAAAAAATCCATTTGCGAAGAAATCCTAAGGAAGTTCATATAAATATTTTAGAAATGGTTCACAATATTTTCGGAGATACGGTCTGTGGAAGTTAGGGTTTTTGTAGGCTCCTGAATTTCATCTCAAAGACGTGACCTTGGAAGAATCATCATAACTCTCTCTCTGAGCATCAGATTGGAATTCTGTAAAAAGTGGCTGAAAGTACACATACTTTAGTTTCTTGTGTATCAATTTCAGAGTTGACTGAGGAAACAGTTACATGTGGCATGCCTTGAAAGTTCGCTCTACTGAACCAATCCATAATTACGCCATTGTGGGAGATTGGGCATAACTTTGTCTTGAAGAATCGAAATCCGGTCAGACCCATGGCATTGGAAAGAAAACTCAGAGGGCTACTATAGGAATGAAGATGAATTCTTGGAGATCCTAAATTATAGAGATACATCAGTTTCAATATCGAGTGCCTCAAAAGCAAGAAAAATGTGAGTATTTTTTTTCAAATTGCGTAAGTCTTGTTTGAAAAATAAACTTGAAGTGTTTCCAAGGGCATATCAAGCATAGATATCAGTATTGGGTTCTAAAATGCCCCATAAAAGAATTCAACACCCATTAAGCCCTCAGAAGGCTCTACTATGACTCATGAAGAGGAAGAAGTGCAACATGATATATCAAAATTACAAGAGCAAGTGCATCAAATTTTTCTCTCGCAAAGAGCAACAAAAAATGAAGTCGAAGTTTTGAAGAAAGACGTGGAAGCTAAGATGGATGGTTTGAAGAAAGGTGTGGAAGATAATATGGATGGTTTGAAGAAATAAGTGGAAGCTAATATGAATGGCTTGAAGAAAGGCATGGAAGTTAAGATGGATGGTTTAAAGAATGGAATGGAAGCTAAGATCGATGACATGGAAGCTAACATGGAAGACATGAAGAATGATCTAAAAGTAAACATGAAAGTTTTGAAGGAAGGTTTGACAAAGTTTATACAAGAAATGATTCATAATGGCGAAAAGGTATTATAGGAAACTCATGATGAGAACAAAATACATGTTAATCATGATTTAATAAACTCTAATGTTGGATGTAAGACACACCATTCCAAAGATGGATATGGGGAAGTTTGATGGCAAGGATCCCGTAACATAGATACTACATATGGAGAAATATTTTGATCTCAATAATGTGAAAAACACACAAAAGGTACGCATTGAAACTTTACATTTAGAACAAAATACATTTGTATGGTATCGATGGCTTTGCTCTCGTAAAAAAATTATCACTTGGTCAATTTTTACGGAGGAAATGATAGCACATTATGAGGATACAAAGAGGAAAACCTTCTTTAGCCAATTGATAAATCTCAAATAAAAGAGTACAATGGTGGAGCACATTGAGGACTTCCAAAAATTGAATGTAAGGGTAAATCATATTCCATAGGAACACAAGATTGATGTCTTCATAGGGACTTTAAAGGATAAAATCCAACATGAGGTTCGCCTTTGGGAACCTGATTCATTGGAGAAGGCATTCAGATTGGCAAGAAAATTTGAAAGTAAAATTATGGCGACAAGAAAGCCTACCACTCACATCTATAAAGATGGAAGTGTTGCTACTCTAGACTTCCACAACCTACAAGGTTAACACCACAAAAATTGGAAGAAAAAAGAGCAAAAGGGATTTGCTATAGTTGTGATAGAAAATACACTAAAGGTCATAAGTGTGCAGAGAAGAAATTATTTTATAGATATCGTGAAGAGGAGGAATAAAATGAACAAGAAACTTCAAAAGAAGAGAATATACACCAAGAACCAATGCTAGAGAAAGAAGAAATGAGTCCGAACATATCCTGTAATGCATTGGCAGGAATTACCACTCCTAAAACTGTCAAGATACTGGAAGGACATATCAAGAAGAAAAATGTAATAGTCTTGATTGATTCAAGTAGTACCCATAATTTTATTCATTGTAAGGTAGCCAAGGAATTGAATTGCTTCCTATACCCAACATCGAAATGTCAAGTGATGGTTGCAAATGGAGGGACTATAAATTTCTCTGGAAAATTCCATAATATCAAGCAAACCATGGGGGGATATGTATTGAATAGTCCAATGCTTTCCATTCCAATGGGAGGCGCTGATGTTGTACTAGGAGTACAATGGTTACAATCTTTGGGGATGATAGCTTTTAATTTTCAAGAACTTTTCTTGAATTTATTTATTTATTTATTTATTTTATTTTTATTTTTTTCTGAAGGAAAGGAAGTTGAATTACGGGGTATCACAGGGAATCCGGGAAAGATAATAAGCTCTAATGTCATGACAAAGCTTATGAAGAAATTATAATGAGACACAATTTCAAAATTATGCTCACTAGAAGTTCCAACATCAAAATGATATATTTCTCCATATCTCCAAAAATTATTGGACAATCATTCCAAGGTGTTTGAAACTCCCAAAGGACTCCCAGCTATTTGTGATCATGATCATGTTATTCATTTGATTCTAGGAAATGTTCCTCCAAAAATCAGGCTTACAGATATTCTTATGTCCAAAAAAACGAAATTGAACGTATGATTGCTGAAATGTTAGAGGCTGGTATAATTCAACCTAGTCAATATTCTTTCTCTGCTCCAGTAGTATTGGTGCACAAGAAGGATGGATCATGGCACATGTTTTTAGATTATAGGGAGCTCAATACGCTCACTATTAAAGATAAATTTCCCATTCATGTGATTTATGAATTATTGGATGAATTACATGAAGCAATTTATTTTACCAAGTTGGATCTTTGTTCAGGATATCATAAAATTAGAATGAAGACTGAAGATATTCCGAAAACAGCATTTGGAACTCATGAGGGTCATGATGAATTTTTGGTCATGCCTTTTGGCCTTACCAATGCACCGTCTACATTTCAAGGGTTGATGAATTCCATTTTTAAACCCTTCCTTAGAAAATTTGTGTTAGTATTTTTGATGATATACTATCTACAACAGGTCTTGGAAAGATAATATTCAACATGTTGACAGGTTGCGCAAACTATTGGAGGAGAAACATTATATGCAAAAACCTCCAAATGTTTCTTTGGAGTACAAGAAGTGGAATATCTGGGTCATATTGTATCTCAAGAGGGTGCTAAGGTAGACCCTAACAAAATTAAAGGCATTAAGGAATGGAAAGTCCCCACAACCATAAAGCAATTGCGAGGATTTCTTGGGTTAATAGGGTATTATTGCAAGTTTGTTATGATTTATGGGAGAATAAAAACACCTCTAACAACATTATTTAAGAAAGATGCATTTTCATGGACTCCTGAAGCAACTAAGGCCTTTGAACATCTTAAAGAGGAAATGTGCCTAGCACTGGTCTTAGCTACGCCATACTTCACAAAAACCTTCATTGTGGAATGTGATGCCTCAGGAAATGGAATTGGTGATGTTTTAATGCAAGAAGGAAGACCCATTACTTTTGAAAGTCATCCAATCAAAGGAAAGTATTAACAGAAAGCTATTTATGAGAAGGAGATGTTGGCAATACTACATGAATTAAAGAAAGGGTGACCTTACCTAATGGGAAGACACTTCAAGGTAAAAACTGATCATGATAGTCTCAAACACTTTTTGGAGCAAAGACTATCTTGAGAAGAGTAATAAAAATGTGTCACAAAGATTTTGGGTTATGGATTTGAAATCATCTACAAAAAAGGGAAGATAAATGTTGTTGCAGATGCACTCTCAAGAAAGGCTGAGGAGGTGGAAGCATTGCTTTGTGCCATTTATATTATCCAACCAGATTGGATAACTGAAGAAAGGGAGGAATGGAAGAATGAAGAAGAAGTATGGAAACTCATTCAAAAGTTGCAGCAAGATCCCAGTACATCCGATGCATTTAGTTGGAAAAATGATTCCTTATGGTACAAAAATCGCTTATATCTTTGTACAAATTCCCAACTAAAAAAAAATATTATTTTGGAATTGTACACCTCTCACGTGGGAGGACACTCAAGATTTTTAAAAACTTACCATAGGGTGAAGAAAGAAATTTTTTGGGATGGCCTTAAATATGATATTCAAAAGTTTGTGGAAGAAAGTTTGTTTGGTTTGGTTTGCCAGCAAAATAAAGTTGAGACAATTAAGACATCGGGTTTGCTACAAAATTCACCCATTCCGAGTCAATGTTGGGAGGAGGTATCAATGGATTTTATCAGAGGTTTACCTAAGTTCGAAGGAAAGAGTGCCATCATGGTGGTAGTTAATAGAATTACCAAGTATGCACACTTTTTTTCATTCTCTCATCCATTTAAAGAAAGTACAATTGCTACTGCATTTATGGAAACAATTCAAAAGCTACATGGAAACCCAAAGATTATTGTAAGCGACAAAGATCCCATTTTCACTGGAAATTTCTGGATGGAATTATTTTCTTATTTGGGTACTCAACTAGCCCATAGCTCATCTTATCATCCTCAATCTGATGGGCAAACTGAGATAGTGAACAAATGTTTGGAAGGATATCTTCATTGTTTTGTATCTGATAAACAAACACAATGGGTCAAGTGGTTACCTCTGGCTGAATGGTGGTATAACACTTCCTTCCATATTGTAGCAAAAATGGCCCCATTTATGGCACTTAATGGATATCATCCACCGTCCATCACATCATCTTTAAGAGAAAATTCTAAGGGTAAAGCAGTGGAAGATCACATCGAGCATCAACAAAAATTTCTCCAACTCTTAAAGGATAACCTAAATTTGGCACAAAATTGAATGAAACAACATGTAGATCAACATCGTAGCGAGAGAAGTTTTGATGTACGAGACTGGGTATTTTTGCAGCTACAACCATACAGGCAAATGTCCCTCAAGCAAGCTAATAAGGATAATAAATTATTGATAAAGTACTATGGTCCTTACAAGGTGTTGCAAAAGATTGGTACTATGGCATACAAATTGGAGCTTCCTTCTTCTTCTCGAGTGCACCCAGTTTTCCATGTTTCATGCTTAAAGAAGGTTATAGGGGACAAAATTCCAGTTCAAACAATATTGCCAGAACTTGATGAAGAAGGAAAAATCATATTGTAACCTAAAGTAGTCATGGAAACAAGAACTTGACACTACTAAATTGATCAATTTCAGAGTATCTCATCAAGTGGAAGAACTTACCCACTGAAGATTTGACATGGAGGATGAGAATTTTATACAGAAGCATCCAGAGCTACTCAAGCGTTGAGGACAACACTTGTTTGAATGAGAGGGGCATGTTAGGTCCCAATATTACTAGTATAGTCCCTTATTGTTGTTAGTGTATCCCCATTATTGTTATTTTTGTACCCTTGTAGTGCCCAAATTGTTATTATTGTGCCCCATAAAACCGCACTATTGTTATTGTTGTGCCCTTACATTATTATTTTTAGGTCGGCTAGGATTATATTGTGACCCCATGGACTCCTATATATATAAAGGAGGTTTTTCCATTTGAATCATCCAAGAATTTTTCATTTATGTAATGTAAATGAGGTTGCCCCCTCGAAGTGGCTGGATTCTAAGGCGTTGATCTCTCTTCTCTTCTATTTTTGGAGCTGGTTTCATAACACCCATAAGCCAACCCCCTCCACATATAACCATGTTGCAAAGACCGAGGGTGGAGCATAATATAAAGCGTGAAGGTCAATTGCTAATTGTGATTTAATTAATGTAAACTCGATGGTTAATGTTAATTAACCTAAGTTTTATGGAATGTGATTATCCACAGATAAAACATGCTTATCTATAGTTAAGCACAATTTTAATGCTAATTAATCCTGATTATGATGGTGGCGAGTTTAGTGCACTCCGCCAATTTCGGCGGAATCCCCAGTTTGTCGGAGCTATTTGGAGTCTGTTCCAGTTTTGGAGGCATTTCACTAGGAAAATTTGTTTTGACCATAATTGGAGAAATTTTCGACCAATTTTGGCTCAAGAAGAGTCATTCTTGGTCTATTTTGATGTTTTGGACACATTGGAGCATGTTTTAGAGGCAGTAGGAGACTATAAACAACATTTTTCATATTTGAGCTAATAAAAAGACCCAAGCCATGAAATTTGGACCAAGGAGATGTAGCCCAAGAGAGGTGAACTCCTTCATCAAAACAATGTGTTAATGAATCAATTGTGATGGTTTGTTGTGTATTTGTTTGCTTCTATTCAACATTTAGTTTCAATGCTTTTATGTTCAAGTATTCAACATAATCTCCACACATTTAATTGTTAAACAATCATAAGCACTTCAATAAGCCCATGTACATGAAGCAAAAATCAACATTTTAATATAAATCTGAAGATGAAATTAGCACAACAAAACTAACATTCAAATTCAGATCAATATATATATATATATATATATATATATATATATACAAAAATTATGTATATATTATATAAAATAATTGAAAAAAAAATCTTATGGTTAAAGTATTTCAAGTAGTCTCACTTTTAATTTATAAAGTGAAAAATCTGCTAAAGTGACTTTATAAAAATAAAAAGGTAAAAAGGTAGCAAAAGTGGTGAATACGTTATAGAAAGGGAAGAATGAGGAGTCTCTTCATTCTAAATTTTTGCCATTTGAGAAAAGAAATTTTGGAGAGCTCTTGAAGAAGAGTCTAGGGTTTTAGAAACCCTACTTGTTGGTTGTTAGTTTTGGTGTTGAGACTGTACACCCTATCTAGTTGGGGAGCAAGATCACTTAGATTTTGCCATTGTGTTTCATTGAATAAGAAAATTTGTAGATGATAATGGAGGTAACCACGTTATTGGTTGATTTTATCTTTGAATGTTGAGTTTATCATATTTTTTTACAAGCTGGAGCCACGCCCATTGAAGTGCCAAATATTTCCATAAACTCAAAGGTTGAGTTGCATGTGGAATAAGGGTGAATTTAGCTTAAAGGAAGGGACTGAGTCCACCAAAAAAAGGGGTTGAGTTTATTAGAGAAAAGGGGGCCAAGTTCTTCTTATATACTAGGTCAAGTTCTGCATTTGTAAGGCGTCAAGCATCTTTGTTTCGAAGAAAAGTTTGTAGTTGAGGGGGGTTGAGTTTTATTATCCAACAAAGGGGATTAAGTCTTCTATGTATTGTTTTCTGAATACACCTACGTTGAGAGATGAGTTAGGCGTGTTGAGGCTAAGTCACTCATTTTTCTGAAAGTCTTGACTGAGTCTAGTTGCTAAAGAGAGTTTGTGGTTCCATTTACATCTGGCTAAGAGGCAATGTTGAAGGGAGCAATAAATAGTATACTCATGAGGACACATTATGATTGCTGAAGGAGACCACGAGTTTAACCATTTGCTGGAATAGAGGACCAATTTACTTGTAATAATAATTTATGAGTGTATATGTGTGCTTGGAAGTGGCATATGTGTGTTCTCTTAGTTGCTGGAAGTCATAGTGTACTACTAATAAATCTGAACTGTGATATTCACCTACAACTAGATGTTATTCTACGCTCATTGCATATTTTATGCCAAATATTTGTTAAACAACCACAATAACCCAAGATAAATAAGCTCGGATATTTCATGGGATTTTATAGGTATTCCTTAGAGGGTATCTTACAATGGTGTTTGTTTCTTATAAGAAAATGATAACAAAAAGACGTAAGCTATGTACATTATATTTATTGTGTTAATCTAAACCCAGAGTGTAGGGTTAAACAAAGTAGTTTATCATTGGAGATTAACTACAAACTTTATAGTAAATTATGCATTATAATAACAAAATTTCAGTAATTTTTTAGTTTTAATTTTTCATATATGGTTGCATCTCTTTGATCATAAAAAAAAACGGACCAAGGAGTAGCTACAAAATATCTCAATAAAATTGGGAGGCCAAAAAGGGGATGAATGAGGCAATGAGGGAAGCAAATAAAGAGGGATGGATGACCATTGTCTCCATTGTTGGATTGAGAGATGACACTCACATCCACTGCTGCTCCTGCACTTGCTCCCACCATAATCATCATAACGACCAAGAGAGCTACAAATGTGTAGTTTCTCACACTTGTCATTTTCGCTCACACTCAAAACATACCTATTACTGATAATTTATACAGTGTTATCAATCTATTTTTAGAAATTATATGTAGATCTGAAATTTCTCATGAAATTTACTAAATCATAAGACTCAAATATACTCTACTCATCAGTGGAAAGCAATTCACGATCAAGAACACATATCATAAATGTTATCACCCTAGTAATTCTTAGGTCGTGGGATTTTGGTTTATAGTTAAAGAAAACCAGGGGTAACCAAGAACCTCTTTTAGAATTTAGGATCTAGCCTTCCTGAGTTCCGAAGAGGGATCTCTCCTTAAGATTTAGCTTTGTTTTGTAATGGATTTTAGGCTAGCTATGAGTGGACAATTTGGTTTGATTTTTTGAATGTTGGTAGGAATAAAGGACTACAAGGGAAACAATAGAAAGATCTACCGAACCATTGGGAAATAGAGTCAAATTTATAGCAAACAAGACTAGAAAACTAAGGTTAAAAGAACAAATAGACTAAGGGGAAGATAGATGATATTCAGAGGGTTTAAAAAGGCTACTTTGATGAAGTGGTATGATCTGGACCAAGGGAAGTTAAGAATCCTTAAATCACAGAAAAGGAAGAGAGAAATTTAGTTCAAACGAGACTAAAGAGCAATTAATAATTCTAAAGTCTAGAAATCAGCAGAAAACATAAACATGAAAACTAGTAAAAACAGAGAGCTTTTTACATTGATTCTGTAATACCTTTCCTAGTTATTCATTTAAGATGGAAAATAACACAAGATGTATGAATGAAACTTAAAGAAATAAAAAATGAAAACTAGAAGATACAATACTCATCTGATCAACACGAGGATCATTAGTTATGATGTCTATTTTCTTCAGTTTCCAGCCTGCTGCTTCAAGTTAACTCACATAAAATCCCAATGTTTTCAACAAAAAAGTCTATAGTAGTCTTGATAATTTTATTCCACACAAAATACTTCGAAAGATGAAGTATTTATACAATTTAATTACTTACAAAATATCTCAAGAAAAAATAGGAATTATTACATAAGAAGAGGGACAGCAGCAAAACAATTTGCAAGCTGTCCTTTTTTACAAGGAAAAATAGAACTGTTTATCCTAATCAAACTGATTTTTTGATTAGCTGGAAGCATTGCTGACAATTGAGACATTATCTCATGGAAGATGACTTGTAGAATACTCCTCCTTTTCACCTTTTGTTCTGATACTCTTTAATTTTTCTTTTCACTGTTTTACTGTTGTAATTGAAAATTAACCAGCAGTAACATTCTTTTTTACTCATAATCTTTGACATCTGATACACTTTGACCTTGAATCTTCACCCTAAGGTAACAGTAAAATATGCTTTCTTCATGTGATTTTTCTGCTCTTTACCTGTCAAATTCACATCAGATCTGTGAATTCTTGCCACTGTTTAGCAGTGGGGATCTTCATATTCTTCAATTTTCTATAGCTTTCATCAGCTTCTGTGTACTTCGAAAAATTTGGCTTTAATATGAACATGTGCTTAATTTCATTCTCCAGCAAGAACAAATTCTCAAAATATTGAAGTACTACTTTGCCACTTGGAGACCCTTGTGGCAAATGCTTGTTAGCCTGCTCCTTAGCATGGGCTCTAATCTTCTGGTCATAGTCCTTTTGTGCCATTAATTTCTCATGAAATCCATGAATATATGGAAGTCCTGCTTCTAACAGCAAGTCATATTTGGTTTTGAATTTAGTAATTGATAAGTTCATTGTATCACACTTCTCTTCCAGATTATTCACAATATTTCTTTTTGTCAAGACTTTTCTGATTTGGAGGATGGCCTTTGTCCTGTCAGGAATTTTCAATTCTTCTAATTCCTCCCTGTTTTTACTAGTCAAAAATGATATGAGTTGAATTTCTTGTGGTGGTTTGTTGCCAAGTTCCTTCTTTTTTTTTTCAATCTCTGCTAAGGCAGCTTGTAGCAGGTCTTTTTGCTCATATATTATCTGAATAGAAGGCCACTGTGAGTGAATGCCTTCAGTGATTTTTGTCCACAAATGATTTTTGATGTAGGCAACCTGATCTGTGAGATTTATTTCCTTTTGGAGGACCAGGATCCTTTCTTCTAATGTCTTTACCCTTTGTTCATGGCCCTTGGAAGTAATTACAACATCTTTGTAAGCAGATTCTAAGTTTGCATTAGCTTTTTTCAATCTTTTGATCTCATCATTCTTTAAAGTCATTTCCTCCATAGCTTTTACCAAGTCTATGGCTCCTGTTTCTGTCCCTGTTTGTACCTGTGTATTTGAAGATGCAGCAGCAGAATCATCCTCTGATGAAATTGACACTGCAGTTGCCAATTTCCCTTGAGGTGCAAGATGTTCAGCTAGAGTAAATGGTACAACAGTGCTTACTAATGGAATAACTGTAGGAATGACTTCTTTATCCTTTTTCAATGCTTCATTTTCCTTCATCAAGGCTTCAGTTTGTTTTTCCATTTCTTTGAGCTGTGCAGTCATTTTTAAAACCAATTGACTCAATTCATCATTTTCAGTCTTATGTTGAAGGATCTCTTTTGTCTGGGGATGTTCACTTTGAGGCAATTTGAGTTGCCTCCTTAGAGCAGCTATGTCTTCATTTTTATGTTTGATTAAAGCCTTTGCAACTTCAATGTTAGTTGGATCAACTCCTACTTCTATCACCAAGTCTTCCAATGCTTTGATTCTCAATCCATTAGCATGCAATGATGCTTTTTCCAATTTCATTTGATTTTGCATATTTGTCACTGTCTTCTGAAGTTTAACAGAGTTCATTGTTTTGTTGACTATATTTGAATACAACATCTTTGTATTGCTCCTGTGGAACTCTATTTGATCTAATTCATGGACAGCATCTACATCTACCTCCAAATCTGTCTTTGAGTAGTCTGCCACTATATTTTGATCAGCCCCTGTACACTTTAAAAATGACATTACCAATTTGTTAGAAGAATAATCAAAAGCAGAGAGAAGTCGATCTTTATTTTCAGGTTTCAATTTGAGAAACATGGAATAGACTTCAGTTTTTATTTCTTCATTCTTCTCTCTGAATTGTCTGAACTTGATCTGAATGTCTGACTCTGTGTTATCAGATTCCTTGGAAGAAGAAGGAATTTCAACATTAGTTTGTTGTTCAACCATCACTGTATCTTTATCATGTGTTTCAAATTAGCTCTTTTGAAGTTCTCTGAGTGTTTCATTTACTATTAAGGTTGTCTCATCATCAGTTTCATGGTCATTACTATCATCGACTTCTATAGCTTTGTCTTTTTCTTCAGTGTTCAATTTAATTATTTTGCTATAAGAGGTTTTGAATTTCTCATTAGTGATAGTTTTAGCTGTATAATTGTCCTCTTCTCTGCTTCTTTTATGAGAAACTTCAGCCTCTTTATCCATTGTTACAACCTATGCTTGATAAACCTGCTTTTCCTGTACATTACCTACCTACATACCCTGTGTGTCATCATCAAACAGAGTATTTGCCTCCCACTCAATTTGATTGGCAAATTTCTCAATCTGTGGCTTGGAATCATGCAGGAAAGGAGACAACTTGCATTTTAATCTGATTGTGCTCAAAACACTCTGAGGGTCATAATTCCACATAAATCTGTATTGGAACTTGTATTCTTTCAACTTGATATTAATCTCATTTACTGCTTCTCTATTGTTGACAATGAATGACCCAATCTGATTTTTGAGTTTAAATTCGGTCTTTTTCCTAGAGGCCATAAAATTCACTTCATCTGCATTCAATATTTGCCTTAAATATTCTAAAGCAAAAATTCTTGTAGTTACAAACCTTGGTAGTTTGTATGGAGCCAAGAGTGCACCATACACTCTAATTCTTGTGTGATCTTTATATAAGTACCAATCCCCTGTTTTACAGTGCTCAGATAACTGTAAGATCCTCTTAGTTTCTTCATTTATTCTAGGGGTTTCTGCTTTATTCAACAAATTCATAGCTGGAATTATGAACAATTCATTGAAATCTGTATAAGTATATTCCCTGCTCTCTTTCCTCAACAAAGATGACCAAAACACTACTCACAGGAGGCTTCCTTCTACATCTAATTTCTGCAACTCAATGGGAAACTTTTCTGTTTGATAATACAAGAAAAGATGTAGTAGATATGATGTGTATCTAAAAACTCCTTCTTCTGGCAATTTGGTCAATTGGTAGTGCATGTTTTCTGTAATAAGCTTGGAAAAATTGAATATTATGGATGGAGACTGACCAGGAGTCAATGTGGAAAAAAAGCCCAAGATAGCAACATCAGTAAATTCATCACTGTTATATCCCAGTATAAATGACAGCATGGAGACAATCTGCCTTGTTTCCAAAGGAAAGATTAACATATAAAAGGGTGGATTTTCTTTAGGGATATTAACATGTGTTGGCCAAAAAGTCTGAAAGATATTGAACCTGGCAGTAAAATCTAAGTCCAAGTAAAGCTGGGTCAAGTCCTCTGTTGATAGTGAAGCTGAATTGGGGTCATGAGTCATTTGCAGCATGGAATTAATGGACTCAGCATTGATATAGAACATTACTTCCCTATCCTTATTGACAATACACCTTTGATCAGGGAGGAACAACATATTTTGGCAGATTGAAATCCCAAACAGGCACATCATTTTTACCTTTCTCTACAGACTTTCCAAAACACCAATTATGGACTTCTAACAGGTTGAATTCAACAGAAGGATCAAAGATTCTATAATCAAGATCAAGCAATGAGCTACTTTCTTGAGAAGTTATAGGAACTTGAACAGGTCTGACTACTTTTGTTGTCTCAGCAGTAAGTGCAGGAGTGGGCTTATCGAGTTTGGATGGCTCAACTTGTGGTAACTTGCTTGAAGCATTTTTAAGAGATTTTGGGCCTCTAGTCTTAGGAGTTACTTGTTTCTTAGTCATTTTGGATGAACAAAGCAAGATTAAACAGTTTTCTAAGTTCTTTTTAGGAAACAAGGGGCAATTGAAAGGATTTTCTGGCAAATTTCAGACTGTGAGCGAGGTTTTAAAGTGACAGAATAGGTTTACTGCATGCAGAAGGTCTTTTGGATCAAATTCAGCAGTGAAAATGATCTTGGAATGGCTAAAAACCTTTTGAAATGGAAACAATGGATTCTGGAGAAATTTTGACAGGATTTCCCCTATATTTTGGAAGTTTTTAGACTTCTAAGATGAATAATTAACTAAATTCTAGGGAATGGCAGTTCAATTGGTTTATTTTCCTTTGAAATTGAAGGATTTTGCAGGTTGGAACGACGAAAAATACCTGTGAAAGGTATGATTTGTGGTCGCAAGGAGTTGTTGGTCTGCAACAATCTTTAATTCTGTTGAATTGGGCTGGCATAGATGGTAGAAATTCTCTGGGAGTGAATTTCAGAGGAAATAGCTTTTTATAAGTCAAACTGGTTCGTAAACAGCTCGAAAATGGAGTAAGGAGGCTCTGCAAAGGGTTCTCAGTGGTTTGTATGCGCAAATATGTGAAATGATATGAAAATAGTTAAGTTTTAAGACATTAATCCTTAAGTCTAGTCTATTTTAATCACATTTATTACAGGAATGGTGGGAGCGGTTTTGATTTGGGATCGGGCAGTTTTCGTGCAATATTGAGGTGGTAAGCTGAATTTCACTTTTTCCACGCGATCGAATAAAAAGAAGACACATCGGCAAGGGGTGGTATTAGGAAACAACTTATATCGTGTAATTTTTTGAAAACATTGATCGGTCACCTTCATCGCGCGATATGGGATAGGCACCGTCAAATTTGATTCTGATAAGCAAACGGTCATGATCGGCTAGAAAGCTGTGGGGTAATGGTAGTGGGGCCAGGGCTTTGAATTCTGGCCATAGATCTGATGAATGATAGATCTACGGTGGTTGTTAAGTGCGATGAGGAGTGGTGGGGACGGGAAATGGAGTTATCGGGTGTAATTAGGATCGTCAGATCTAAAAAGTTAATGAAGATCCAATAGTTGTCATACAACACGATGGGGGAAGGATATATAAGGGACTTTAAACCAAGGTTAATACTGGTAGTAAAGGGATATGTATCGGGGAATATATATAAGGTTATAGTTTTAACCTTGGGTTAAGGGAGTCAGGAAAGGGAAATATAAACAAGGAAATAGGTTTATTATGAAGTTTAGTTTAAATTAAACTTCGGGTATTATTTTTTGTTTTAAACACATATAAAAACATGTTTAATCATTTTTCATATTTTATTATATGGTTAATTAAATCAAATTGATTTAACAAACTATGTAGGGCGAGATATTTACATAATGATATATTTAGCCAAGGGGGGTGTAATATGGGTCTTTATTTAAACATGTGGGGATACTAATCTCGCTAAAGTGTTATATTAATGGGTTTTAGGGGATATTTTATAAAAGGGAGTTATATAAAATAGGAAAAGGTTATTTTCTAGGGAGTTATTAAATAAGTTAAAGTTAAAATGACAAGGGAATAATGGATATTCAAAATACATTAACATAACTAAGAAAAGTGAAGTTTAAAGGCAAATTTGCATTATAATAACTTCATCACTTCAACTTAGGATAAAATGTGATTTTGAGGGTTTTTATGCCTTCATGATATGTGGGAAGTTAATCAAATGGGATTAGAGTATCTTTAAGTAAAAATGAAGTTTTTACTTATGATTTTCATGGAAATGAATGCATGAATGGAAAATGATGTGATTTTAGGGATTTATATAGACATTTAACACTTTCAACTGATCAGCCATAGAGCCTTGGGTCCAGTCCCAACATAAGTCAAGGAAATGCCTTGAGCCTTTCTGACTGATAGTTTAGAATGATAAATGGCTATGGAGAAGGGAAGTTAGTTATTTGCAGCTCTGGTGAATAATATTTACAATGATGCTTCTCACCTTCTTCTACCTACCCAATTTTAACTGCTAACATTTTTTCTTCCATTTTGATTAGGTGCATTTGAGCTAGCAACCTTTACAACATTTATTCTTTTTGAAAGCAATAAAACTATCTAATTCTACACTTATCTCATCCATGAATCCAGATTAAACTGTTGGATTCACTTATTCTCTACCTAACTACCGAATTGTCATGATTAAACTGTATGACAATTCTTTATTCTCTATCTAAAACATTTGAAATTGAAAAATGACAAGTCAAGATTAAATTGTTCAACTCATCACAGATTATGGCATTTATTGACACTCTGCCATAATCAACTGCAAAAGGTAAAAGTAGTGGCATTTATACTTGCACACTTTCATGTTTTATTCATTTTTCTTTGGGGTCTATTATGTTTTCTAAGTCCTTTGATTATTCTTTTAGGACTTTTTACCCTCTTTTGCTTATATATATATATATATTTTTTTTTAAATTTCATTACAAAATATGAGAATACAACTTGCAGAAGGCAAAGTATGTACATATTTACAAGATTACCATCAGTCAAGTCAAAATTATGAATCCTATATTTATAGGTCACTAACATCGGCTTCACTTGGGGATGGCATTTCCTGGTGGAATGTCAAGAACTCTGAGATCAGTAGCCTTCATCTTTAACTTTGGTGATCCTGTAATTGTCTTCTGTTTTCTGCAACAATTCATACTTATGACATTTTATACTGCAAAGCTTAGGGCCTTCTCTTCGGGCTTCAACTTTGTAGATAAAATCTCCAATCCAATCTACACACTTGCAATGAATATTTACAATGATAAAGTAAATCAATCTAACTGTTGAGTGACTCTGAAGAATAGTAGTGTTTCAACATCCTACCATTCACTGGTCCTTCTTGAAGTTCAGTTCCATCCAAATTCCTAATGAAAAAGGAATTATTACCTCTGTAACCATATATCACATAGGGTCCTTGCCATAGAAAGTCAAACTTTCCATGTTTGCCTTTATCCTCTCTTCGTGAATCCCATCTCAAAACTTGATCTCCTATGAAAAAATCATCTTCTTTAACCCTTTTATCAAAAATCTTTTTGATTTTGTCATGTAAAACTTGTGATATTTCATAAAATTCTTCCCTAGTTTGTTGGAGATGTATGGTTTCATTGATTCTTTGTTGAATATCATTTGTTTCCACCTGTGATTCCTGGATAATCTTCATGACTGGAACACCCAAGGAAGAGAGGAAAACTGCATCTGTTCCATATACAATCTGATAAGGTGAAGTTCTAATAGACTTTTTTGTGGTAAGTCTATCAACCCATAAGGCATAGACTAGCTTTTTGTTCCAGGTCTTTTTGTTTTCTTGGAGTAATTTTTTGATGATATTGATTAAGCTTTTGTTTGATGATTCGGCTAATCCATTACCTTGGGGATAATACGCTGTGGAATGACCTAAGGTAATATGGTATTTATGACAGAAAGAAATCGTTTTCTTGGATTTGAATGCAGCTGCATTGTCAGTAATAATCTTATGTGGGCATCCAAATCTTGATAAAATATTACTTTCTATAAATGAGATTATAACTGAATCAGTGGCATGCCTAGTAGGAATGGCTTCTATCCACTTGGTAAAGTAATCTGTAGCAGTTAAAATCCATTTATGTTGGCCTGAAGATGGAGGATGGATTTCACCAATGAAGTCTAACCCCCATAGTTGAAATGGCTTTTCAGTTGATATAGGCTTAAGAGGTAAAGGTAATAGTTTCCTTTTCCCTTCAAAAATTTGGCATTTGTTACAAGAAGTAACAAATTTTTTAACATCAGAGAATAAAGTTGGTCAGTAAAAACCAACTCTCAGTATTTTGTCCGTTGTACTCTTCCAGTATAGGTGGCCTCCACAGTCACCTGCATGAAATTCCTCAAGAATTTTGTCAGCCTCGGATTTTAATAAACAATTTAATAAAATCCCACTATTTTCTTTCCAGTAAAGTGCATTGTTTAAGATACAAAACCTCATTGCTTTCTGTTTGATGAATCTTGCTTTGGTTTTAGTTAGCCCAAGAGGAGCTTGTAAATGTGTTAGTACAAAGATAATATCAGAGTACCATGGTGAGTCTAGATAGGCCTCACTGATCAATGGAGTCGCCATCTCCTCTTGGTCATCTATTTGTGCAATGAAATTAATATCTAAAGCATTGCAATTTGATTCAGCCATCAATCTGGCTAAACCCTGTCCTTTAATGAGCTTAGTTGGTTTTGGTTTCCAAATCGTACTCAAGGATAGTGGCTATCCACTTTCCTCTCCTACTATTAGGTCCATCTTGTGTCAGAATATCTTTAATTACTACATTGGGGACATATGCAATGAGGTGTGAATGAAGTATGTAAACTCTGAAATCCTTGATGGCTTTAACCACGACCAAAGCCTATTTTTCTATTATATTATACTTCAGAGTTTTATCTCTAAGGGCTTTACTAAATAATGAAATTGGCTGTTCAAAACCTTGATTGTTTTTCTGCAGAAGAACTGCAGCTATGGTGTGTTCAGATGCAAAGGAAAAGATTATGAAATCTTTTGTATAATCTGGACTGATGAGGACTGGTGCTTTTGTTAAGGCCTGTTTAATGGATTTGAAAGATTGTTTGGCCTTTATTGTCCATTTTATTGCAGAGTCCTTTTTAAGCATATTGTTGAGATCTTTTATGATTTCAACCAGATTAGAGATAAATCTTGTCAGAAAATTGATTTTACCCAAGAATGCTTGAAGTTCTTTTATGTTCCTTGGTGGTTGAATGTTTAAAATGGCTTAAATTCTTGCAGAGTCTATTCTAATGCCTTCTTTGGAGATTATGTGACCTAACAATTTTCCTTCTTCTAGTCCGAAAAGAGTCTTTTTAGGATTAAGGGATATACCATATTTTCTACATTTGATAAAAACTTGTCTCAGGTGATCTAAGTGTTCATCATTTTTTTTTAAAAAGACAGTAATATCATCAAGATAGATAACTAAAAATTCATGGATCTCCTTAGCAAAGGCAATATCCATTGCCCTCTGAAAAATAGCTCCTGCATTTTTCAATCCAAAAGGCATTTTCACGTACATGAACGTGCCCCAAGGAGTGGTAAATGAAGTTTTAGTTTGATCATCTTTATGAACTAGAATTTGATTGTAACCAGAGAAACCATCTAGTAAAGAAATTATTGAAGAACCTGCCACCCTTTGCAAAATATGATCCATTTTAGGCAAGGGGTAATTGTCTTTCAAGGAGGCTTTATTAAGATTTCTAAAGTCTATGCATAGTCGAATTTCTCCTGTTTTCTTTCTGGTGGGCACTAAATTAGACACCCAGTCAAAATATCTGACTGGTGCAATTATTCATGCATCAAACATTCTTTTAACTTCTTTTTCGATTAAAGGTAACAAAATTGGATTAATCTTTCTTAGTTTTTTTTGAAAAGGTTTTTGATTTTCTTTTAAAGGAATTTTATGCTGAATTATGTCTTTGTTGTAAGTTTTCAGATCTTCGTAACTCCATGCAAAGACATCCTGATATTCTTTCAAAAGTTCTATGTATTTAACCTTTTCTTCTGATGACAAGGATTTTGATAGTTTGATCATTTTTGGTTTTTCATATGTCCCTGAGTTATATTCTTCTATATCAGACTTGACTGGTTCCATTTTTGGCCTTTTGGGCACATCATTGGAATCAAATAGGTAAAATGTTATGTTTTAAATCAATCAAATCTGGTTCATCTTCCATCATTTCCTCTATATCCACTTTTTCCAATTCATCTATGTCACTCTGAGTAAATATAGTAGGCCTATCAAAATTATGTACATTTAAATCATCTAAATCATTTATTTGACAAGAACTTGAATCTATATTACAAGGTGAATCTATATTACAGTCATTATCGATTTGGCAATGTTGAAACTCTCGCTCATTGTTCAAAAAGTGATAGATTTGTTCATCTTCTGAAAAAAAATTCCATTATTTCACATTATTTGGGAGAATAGGTCTATGTTTGATTTCAATAGTGTATTTTTTTAATGGTGAAAATGGAAATTTACAACTGCTGGCAAAGGTTGCTAAACAATGGGCTTGTATGTTATGTTTTCTAGGGATGATAGCAAACTTGCTTTCTAACAAATCCTCAACCAAATCATGTGTTTTGTCCTTGTACCTAGCTAGTCTGGGATTGTGAACAGAGTATTCTATGTTTATTTGCTTGATAACTAACTCAGAATCTCCCATGACCATTATTCTTTGCCCTCCCAATTTTCTAATAATTTGTAAACCTAAGATTAAAGCCTCATATTCAGTCATGTTATTGGTGCATTTGAAATTCAATCTAAAGGCATGTCCTTCAGAATGGCTTGTTTCAATATTGGTAATCCATACACCAGCTCCAGCTCCTGATTTATTTATCGATACATCAAAATCTAAATGCCATAAAGTCTCATGACCAATGTAATCATCTATTATTTTAAGCTTCTTATCAGTGAGTTCAATTTGGTTGTCATTATGTTCAGAGTTACTAAGGATAAAGGAATCAAGATCAGTAGGAGTTTAATAGATTGGATAATTGGTAGGTCTGTCAGCAGTACTGATCATGAACTTCATTAAGGTCTCTCTGTAAAGCTTTTTGGGCTGTCCAAATACCGAGATAATGGCATAACTCATGTCAAGTTGTAGAGATCCCTGCAACTTTGCTCCCCATGAGCGAGAAAGAAGCATGCCATACTTTGGCAGGATATCAGCTACCACAACATCCATGATCATGCTTTTACCAGGATATTGGACTAGATTCACACACAAATATTTAATCAACCCTATGCATTGAAATTTAGATGAATCAAATGAAAATAGATCTTTATATAGTCAAATTATGTCTAGATTCATGGTTTCCATTATTGCTCTGGGCATTAAGTTATGGGAAGCTCCAGTATCTAGCATAACATTGTGTAATATCATGTACAGTAAGACTTAAATAAAATGGGGGTACTGGCCCATCTGAATTCTTACCATCTACATTTGGACAAAATATTAATTTAGGTCTATCCTCATTCATATTAATTGTATCCTCATTTTCATGTACGTTCAATGTTTCAGTAATAATAGATCTATACAATTCATTTTTAGCCAATTCTACTAAGGGAACAACTATCTTTAACTTGGATATTTCAGATTGCATGTTAAATGTTGACTGAGATTTGATGGCTTGAATTATTTCATCTTTTGGAACTGTGGTTTGGGATGATTTTTCTTATGTTTCAACAGTTTTACCTTTGGTTTGAGGTTTTCTTTTGTCTTCTGTTTGAGTTTCTTGGTTTCTGCTATCTTTAATTGTTTTTTTAGGAACAGTTTGAGGGTTAGCAGATGATTTATTAGATTTGGGATTCTCAACAGAAAATTTAGGATTTGATGATTTTGAGTCAGCTGGATTCTTTTTTGGATCATTGAATGTTGTTGAATTCGTGGTTTTTGTAGTATTATCCTTTTGGGCATCTTTGGAGGATTGAGCCACCTCATTAGTAATATCTACAATCTTTGGACTTTGCTATTTTTTAGGACTGGCTGGGTTCAAATTTTGTTTATTTTCTCTGGGAAGAATCTACAACAATTTTGTTTTGGGAGCCTTAATCTTATTTTTGTTTTGACTTTGTTGGGTTGGAGCATTGTTTTTTGTAGTAGGCTCATTGGTTTTCTTGCTCCTAAGGTTATATTGGCTGTGAATTTCATTGATTGCAAAGTCATAACCTTGTTTATAATCGAAGGATTCACCAAATTCCACTTTGAACTATTGTAGCTCAAAGAGTTCCTGGTCCTCCTGAGTGAGGAAAATTTTATTGTTTTCATCTATCCCCATAACTATGTTGATGTCTTCCTCCTCCTCAACATTGTTTTGTGAACTCCCTGTAATGTTTTCTTAGAATGGGGGTCTTATGTTCTGATCTGGGGAGGGTTCCTTACCTTTCCTAGGATTGTTTTTTTCCTGTAGTTGGGATTCTTGATTTGGGATTTATTCTCCCATTGTGGTTTTATTTCAATGTGGTCTAGTCTCTCAACTAATTTTTCTAATGTTTTGTTGCTAAAATCAAATTTTCCATCTAAGTTTGAAACTTTTTCTTTGATAGTAACCCTCCTCTCGTTTCTCATTCTGGCTTTTCTGGCAAGGATATTGATTTCTACTCCAACAGCGTTTAGTTGCATTTGTTCTAGGGTGTCTGCATCCCTTTCTCTAAGTTGATAGGCCATGTCTACATCAAAACAGTCAGGGAATTTGAGCAGAACAGAATATGGAGTGGGTTTAAGGTCTGCAGGAATAGAATTGTAAACACTGTTGTATCTGGTGCAAAAATCTTGGACAGACTCATTGGGCGCTCTCTTAACAGCATCAAACTTGGATAAAATTTGCATGGGATTCTTCTTCTTTTCCCATTTATTTAGGAAGGCTCTATGAAATGCAGCTAGGTCTGCTATACTACCAGCACCTAAACTTCTAAACCATGTTTTTACTTCTCTAGTTAAGCATTGTGCAAATAACCTCATTCTGACATCAGACTCATCTATCTCATAAATTTCCCAAAAATCATTCATTCTAGTGATATGTTGTTGTGCAGTAATTTATGAAAAATTATCAAACAATGGGATATCCTTTTGGTAATTTTGGGGTATGTCATGGAGATTTTGAGGTAAGACCAAGGGAGCATATCTGGCTGACATGGCTTGGATTTTTGCTAAACCGGGAGGTACAGTAGTAGTGGCAGGGATAGTGTTGATTACAACAGTGGATGTACTTGAAGAGCTTGGTAAAGGGGATGAAAAAGAAGTGGTATGGCTAGGGAAAATAGATGAGGTGCTTATGAAACTAGTGGGTATAGCGGTAGTGGTTGTAGTAGACTGAGTAAATGATGGAAATATTACTTTGCGCTGCAAGGGCAGCTCAGGGATGAATGGTCCTGTGGATGAACTAGCGGTGTATTGATTATATGATGAATATATGACCCTATGCTGCAAAGGCAACTCAAGACTAACAGGCTCTGGGGGTGAACTGATAGTGGAATCTGTAAATGAAGTGGCAGCATACAGAGTAGAATATGCTGCTGGAAAGATGGTGGTGGATAATTGAAAAACTGGAGGTTTAAATTGAGACAAAAAATTAGCTAACTTAATAGCTTCATCTATGTCTTTAATTCATGTGACACTTACCCTCTCTACTGGACGTTGACTTTCAGTTTGGTCTGATTTAATAGGTGCTGAAATAATTTTCTGTTTTTCATTCACAAAAGAAGTAAAAACAGGTCTAAAACAATTTCCTTTAAATCAGTTTCAGACTTGGTTCTAAATAGTGATTTTTCAAACTTCAAATCAAATTCAATGTCTGATAAGCTTACTAATTCTTTGGGTAAAGAATCAACGCTTTTTAGGGGTACTTCAGTTTCTGAACTAACAATTTGTTTTTTCTTTTTTGCTATCTGGTCCGGATTGTCTACTATATCTGCAGGGTTGGGATCAGGGTTGGATCTAGTATAATAGACTTTCTTGGGAGCCAGAATGATTATTGTATAAATACCCACAACCTTTAAACTTAATATTAAAGTAGAAAAGATATGTTTTAAAATTTTCCTCCAAGATTAAACTTAAAACTAGAGAGTGGTTAGTTCCCCAGTATGGTCGCCAGTATGTTATCACCCTAGTAATTCTTAGGTTGTGGGATGAGGATTTTGTAGTTAAGAAAACCAGGGGTAACCAAGAACCTCTTTTCGAATTCGGGATCTAGCAT
This sequence comes from Pinus albicaulis, assembly GCA_034641835.2. NCBI lineage: Eukaryota > Viridiplantae > Streptophyta > Pinopsida > Pinales > Pinaceae > Pinus > Pinus albicaulis. The sequence goes on along the minus strand of CM076581.1, from coordinate 1,397,881,281 downwards.
TTCTGAGTTCCGAAGAGGGATCTCTCCTAAAGATTTAACTTTGTTTTGTAATGGATTTTAGGCTAGCTATGAATGGACAATTTGGTTTGATTTTTTGAATGTTGGTGGGAATAAAGGACTACAATCGGAACCATAGAAAGATCTACCTAACCATTGGGCAATCCGGTCAAATTTCTAGCAAACAAGACTAGAAAACTAAGGTCAAGAGAACAAATATACTAAGGGCAAGATAGATGATCTTCAGAGGGTTTGAAAAGGCTATTTTGATGAAATGGAATGATCTGGACTAAGGGCAGTTAAGAATCCTTAGATCACAGAAAAGGAAGAGAGCAATGGACCAATTGAACAAGAAACAGGTAAAGAGATTGCAATTAAAGTAGCCGCTAAACATAAACATGAAAACTAGTAAAAACAGAGAGCTTTTTACACTGATTCTGTAATACCTTTCCTAGTTATTCATTTAAGATGGAAAATAACACAAGATGTATGAATGAAACTTAAAGAAATAAACAATGAAAACTGGAAGATACAATACTCATCTTATCAGCACGAGGATCATTAGTTATGATGTCTATTTGCTTCAGTTTCCAGCCTGCTGCTTCAACTTAACTCACATAAAATCCCAATGTTTTCAACAAAAAAGTCTATAGTAGTCTTGATAATTTTATTCCACACAAAATACTTCAAAAGATGAATTATTTATACAATTGAATTACTTACAAAATATCTCAAGCAAAAATAGGAATTATTACATAAGAAGAGGGACAACAGCAAAATAGTTTGCAAGCTGTCCTCTTTTACAAGGAAAATAGAACTGTTTATCCTAATCAAATTGATTTTTTGATTAGCTAGAAGCGTTGCTGGAAATTAAGATATTATCTCATGGAAGATGACTTGTAGAATACTCTTCCTTTTCACCTTTTGTTCTGATACTCTTTAACTTTGCTTTTCACTGTTTTACTATTGTAATTGAAAATTAACCAGCAATAACATTCTTTTTTGCTGATACTCTTTGACATCTCATACACTTTGACCTTGAATCTTCACCCTAAGGTAACAGTAAAATATGATTTCTTCTTGTGATTTTCTGCTCTTTACCTATAAAATTCACATCAGATTTGTGAATTCTTGCCACTGTTCAGCGGTGGGGATCTTCATATTCTTCAATTTTCTATGGCTTTCATCAGCTTCTGTGTACTTAGAAAAATTTGGCTTTACTATGAACATGTTCTTAATTTCATTCTCCAGCAAGAACAAATTCTTAAAATATTGAAGTACTACTTTGCCACTTGGAGACCCTTGTGGCAAAGGCTTGTTAGCCTGCTCCTTAGCATGGGCTCTAATCTTCTGGTCATAGTCCTTCTGTGCCATTAATTTCTCATGAAGTCCATGAATATCTGGAAGTCTTGCTTCTAACAACAAGTCATATTTGGTTTTGAATTTAGTAATTGATAAGTTCATTGTATCACACTTCTCTTCCAGATTATTCATAATATTTCTTTTTGTCAGGACTTTTCTGATTTGAAGAATGGCCTCTGTCCTGTCAGGAATTTTCAATTCTTCTAATTCCTCCCTGTTTTTACTATTCAAAAATGATATGAGTTGAATTTCTTGTGGTGGTTTGTTGCCAAGTTCCTTCTTTGTTTTGTCAATCTTTGCTAAGGCAGCTTGTAGCAGATCTTTTTGCTCATATATTATCTGAATAGAAGGCCACTGTGAGTGAATGCCTTCAGTGATTTTTGTCCACAAATGATTTTTGATGTAGGCAACCTGATCTATGAGATTTACTTCCTTTTGGAGGACCAAGATCGTTTCTTCTAATGTCTTTACCCTTTGTTCATGGCCCTTGGAAGTAATTACAACATCTTTGTAAGCAGATTCTAAGTTTGCATTAGCTTTTTTCAATCTTTTGATCTCATCATTCTTTAAAGTCATTTCCTCCATAGCTTTTACCAAGTCTGTGGATCTTGTTTCTGTCCCTGTTTGTACCTGTGTATTTGAATATGCAGCAGTAGAATCATCCTTTGATGAAATAGAAATTATAATTGCCAATTTCCCTTGAGGTGCAAGATGTTCAGCTAGAGTAGAAGTTACATAAGTGCTTACTAATGGAATAATTGTAGGAATGACTTCTTTATCATTTTTCAATGCTTCATTTTCCTTAATCAAGGCTTCAATTTGTATTTCCATTTCTTGAGATGTGCAGTCATTTTTAAAACCAATTGACTCAATTCATCATTTTCATTTTTCTGTTGAAGGATCTCCTTTTCTTGGGGATGTTCACTTTGAGGCAATTTTAGTTACCTTCTTAGAGCAGCTATGTCTTCATTTTTCTATTTGATTAAAGCCTTTGCAACTTCAATGTTAGTTGGATCAACTCATGCTTCAATCACCAAGTCTTCCAATTCTTTGATTCTCAATCAATTAGCATGCAATGATGCTTTGTCCAATTTCATTTGATTTTATAGATTTGTCACTGTCTTCTGAAGTTTAACAGAGCTCATTTTATTCATCCTGAATGCAACATCCTACTGTATTGCTCCACAGCTGGAACTCTATTTTGATCTAATTCATGAATGACATCTTGCACCTATTCACCAAATGCGTCTTTGATGATGCATATTACTTGTATTTGGATCATGCTGTAGGCTTAAAAAATGACATTACCAATTTGTTAGAAGAATAATCAAAAGCAGAGAGAAGTCTATCTTTATTTCCAGGTTTCTCTTTGAGAAACTTGGAATAGACTTCATTTTTGATTTCTTCATTCTTCTCTCTAATTTGTCTGAACTTGATCTGAATGTCTGACTTTGTTTTATCAGATTCCTTGGAATAAGAAGGAATTTCAACATTAGTTTGATTTTCAACCATGATTGTGTCTTTCTCCTGTGTTTCAATTTGAACTGTTTGAAGTTATTTAAGTGTCTCATTTACTATTAAGGTTGCCTCATCATCAGTTTGATGGCCATTATCATCATCAACTTCAATTGCTTTATCTTTTTCCTCAACAGTCAATTTAGTTATTTTGCTATAAGAGGTTTTGAATTTTTTGCCTATGATAGTTTCTGCTGTATAACTGCCTTCCTCTCTGCCTATTTTATGAGAAACTTCAGCCTTTTTATTAACTGTAAGAACCTGTGCCTGATCAACCTATTTTTCTTGTACATTACCTGCCTGCATACCCTGTGTATCTTCCTCAAGCAAAGTATTTGCCTCCCACTCAATTTGATTGGCAAATTTTTCACTTTGTGGCTTGGAATCATGCAAGAAATGAGACAATTTGCATTTTAATCTGATTGTGCTCAAGACACTCTGAGGGTCATAATTCCACATAAAGCTGTATGGGAACTTGTATTCTTTCAACTTGATATTAATCTCATTTACAGCTTCTCTATTGTTGACAATGAATTGCCCAATCTGATTTTTGAGTTTAAATTGGGTCTTTTTCCTAGAGGCCATAAAATTTACTTCATCTGCATTCAATATTTGCCTTAAATATTCTAAAGCAAAAATTCTTGTAGTTACAAACCTTGGTAGTTTGTATGGAGCCAAGAGTGCACCATACACTCTAATATCTGTGTGATCTTTGTATAAGTACCAATCCCTTGTTTTACAATGCTCAGATAACTATAAGATCCTCTTAGTTTCTTCATTTATTCTAGGGGTTTCTGCTTTATTCAACAACTTCATAGCTGGAATTATGAACAAGTCATTGAAATCTATATAAGTATATTCCCTGCTCTCTTTCCTCAACAAAGATGACCAAAACACTACTGAGAGGAGGCTCCCTTCTACATCTCATTTCTGCAACTCAATGGGAAAATTTTATGTTTGATAATACAAGAAAAGATGTAGTAGATATGATGTGTATCTAAAAACTCCTTCTTCTGGCAATTTGGTCAATTGGTAGTGCATGTTTTCTGCAATAAGCTTGGCAAAATTAAAGATTATGGATGGAGACTGACCAGGAGTCAATGTGGAAAAAAAGCCAAAGATAGCAACATTAGTAAATTCATCACTGTTATATCCCAGTATAAATGACAGCATGGAGACAATCTGCCTTGTTTCCAAAGGAAAGTCAAACGTATCAAAGGGTGGATTTTCTTTAGGGATATTAACATGTGTTGGCCAAAAAGTCTGAAAGATATTGAACATGGCAGTAAAATCTAAGTCCAAGTAAAGTTGGGTCAAGTCCTCTATTGATAGTGAAGCTGAATTGGGGTCATGAGTCATTTGCAGCATGGAATTAATGGACTCAACATTGATATAGAACATTACTTCCCTATCCTTATTGACAATACACCTTTGATCAGGAAGATAATATAAATGACAAAGTCTGACAAAATCTGGAGCTGAATGAGTAAGAGGAACAACATATTTTGGCAGATTGGAATCCCAAACAGGCACATCATTTTTACCTTTCTCTACAGACTTTCCAAAACACCAATTATGGACTTCTAACAGGTTGAATTCAACAGAAGGATCAAAGATTCTATAATCAAGATCAAGCAGTGAGCTACTTTCTTGAGAAGTTATAGGAACTTGAACAGGTCTGACTACTTCTGTTGTCTCAGCAGTAAGTGCAAGAGTGGGCTTATCGAGTTTGGATGGCTCAGCTTATGGTAACTTGCTTGAAACATTTTTCTGGGATTTTGGGCCTCTAGTCTTAGGAGTTACTTGTTTCTTAGTCATTTTGGATGAACAAAGCAAGATTAAATAGTTTGCTAAGTTATTTTTAGGAAACAAGGGGCAATTGAAAGGATTTTCTGGCAAATTTCAGACTCTGAGCGAGGTTTCAAAGTGACATAATAAGTTTACTGCATGCAAAAGGTCTTTTGGATCAAATTCAACAGTGAAAATGATCTTGGAATGGCTAAAAACCTTTTAAAATGGAAACAATGGATTCTGGAGAAATTTTGACAGGGTTTCCCCTGTATTTTGGAAGTTTTTAGACTTCTAAGATGGATAATTAACTAAATTCTAGGGAATGCCCGTTCAATTGATTTATTTTCCTCTGAAATTGAAGGATTTTGCAGGTTGGAACGACGAAAAACACCTGTGAAAGGTATGATTTGCAGTCGCAAGGAGTTGTTGGTCGGCAACAATCTTTAATTCTGTTGAATTGGGCTGGTAGACGTCGTAGAAATTCTTTGGGAGTGAATTTCAGAGGAAATAACTTTTTATAAGTCAAACTAGTTCGTAAATAGCTCGAAAATGGAGTAAGGAGGCTCTGCAAAGGGTTCTCAGTGGTTTGTATGCGCAAATATGTGAAATGCTATGAAAATAGTTAAGTTTTAAGGCATTAATCCTTAAGTCTAATGTATTTCAATCACATTTATTGTAGGAATGGCGGGAGCGGTTTTGATTGGGGATCGGACGGTTTTCGCGCAGTATTGAGGTGGTAAGCTGAATTTCACTTTTTGCACACGATCGAATAAAAAGAAGACACGTCGGCAAGGGGTGGTATTAAGAAACAACTTATATCGCATAATTTTTTGGAAACATTGATCGATCACTTTCATCGCGCGATATGGGATAGGCACTGTCGAATTTGATTCTGATAAGCAAACGGTCATGATCGGGTGGAAAGCTACGGGGTAATGGTAGTGGGGTCGGGCTTTGAATTCTGCCTGTAGATCTGATGAATGATAGATCTACGGTGATTGTTAAGTGCGATAAGGAGTGGTGGGGATGGGAAATGGAGTTATCGGGAGTAATTAGGATCATCAGATCTAAAAAGTTAATGAAGATCCAACGGTTGTCGTACAACGCGATGGGGGAAGGATATATAAGGGACTTTAAACCAAGGTTAATACTGGTAGTAAAGGGATATGTATCGGGGAATATATATATATAAGGTTATAGTTTTAACCTTGGGTTAAGGGAGTCAGGAAAGGGAAATATAAACAAGGGAATAGGTTTATTATGAAGTTTAGTTTAAATTAAACTTCGGATATTATTTTTTGTTTTAAACACATATAAAAACATGTTTAATAATTTTTCATATTTTATTATATAGTTAATTAAATCAAATTGATTTAACAACCATAGAGGACGAGATATTTACATAATGATATATTTAGCCAAAGGGGGTATAATGTGGGTCTTTATTTAAACATGTGGGGATAATTAACTTTGGCTAAAGTTATATTAATGGGTTTTAGGGGATATTTTATAAAGAGAGTTATATAAAATAGGGAAAGGTTATTTTCTAGGGAGTTATTAAATAAGTTAAAGTTAAAATGACAAGGGAACAATGGATACTCAAAATACATTAACATAACTAAGAAAAGTGAAGTTTAAAGGCAAATTTGCTTTATAATAACTTCATCACTTCAACTTAGGATAAAATGCGATTTTGAGGGTTTTATGCCTTTATGATATGTGGGAAATTAATCAAATGGGGGTTAGAGTATCTTTAAGTAAAAATGAAGTTTTTACTTATGTTTTTTCATGGAAATGAATGCATGAATGGAAAATGATGTGATTTTAGGGATTAATATAGACATTTTACACTTTCAACTGATCAGCCATAGAGCCTTGGGTCCGGTCCCAACAGAAGTCAAGGAAATGCCTTGAGCCTTTCTGACTAATAGTTTATAATGATAAATGGCTATGAGGAAGGGAAGTCAGTTATTTGCAGCCCTGGTGAATAATATTTACATTGATGCTTCTCACCTTCTTCTACCTACCCAAATTAACTGCTAACATTTTTTCTTCCATTTTGATCAGGTGCATTTGTGCTAGCAACCTTTACAACATTTATTCTTTCAGAAAGAAGTAAAACTATCTAATTCTACACTTATTTCATCCAGGAATCCAGATTAAACTGTTGGATTCACTTATTCTCTACCTAACTACTGAAATGTCATGATTAAACTGCATGACAATTCTTTATTCTCTATCTACAACATTTGAAATTGAAAAATGATGAGTCAAGATTAAATTGTTCAACTCATCACAGATTATGGCATTTATTGACACTCTGCCATAATGAACTGCAAAAGGTAAAAGTAGTGGCATTTAGACTTGCACACTTTCATGTTTTATTCATCTTTTTCTTTTTGGGGTATATTATTTTTTCTAAGTCCTTTGATTGTTCTTTTAGGACTTTTTACCCTCTTTTTGATTTTTTGATTTTTTTAAAATTTTTTTACAAAATATGAGAATACAACTTGCAGAAGGCAAAGTATGTACATATTTACAAGATTACCAACAGTCAAATCAAAATTATGAATCCTATATTTATAGGTCACTAACAATAAACATGCACAAATATTTAACACACATACACACAGATTTATCTAGGGGAAAGCAACTCCTCAAAACCCCTTCTGATCTGTATTGCATTAACCAAAGAATAGAGATGAATACATATGTTTGTTCAAGCCTCAACAAAACCTGCAAGTATATCATGTATCCCTCTTCTTGACTGACTGACTCTGGCCAATACTTAACCAATTTTACTGTCCTCCAAGATCATATTTCCTTGTGTTTTTCCTTGAGGGATTAGGCCCCTATTAATTAGGAAATTCCTCAATATGGATTACTCAATTCCTTTAGGCCAATCTTTTTCTACATGCACCACCTGTACAACTTGAAATAATTTACAATTTATAGTACACTACCCTTGAACTCCAATCTCAACTAGGTAAATCGAATTCTCTTCATGCATGAGCTAATTTAGGCTGATTGATTAGTTAATTGAATGCTCACTGAGTGTGATTGAAGTCACACTCCACAACTTGACCTTCCACTAGTTCCTCCAACAAGTAGAACTAGTTTAACTAACCATAACTCAATTTAACTGAATTAAATTGCTTCAATTGAAATTAACTCAACCTAGACTCCTAAAATTTAGGAATCATTGCACACAATAGAAATTCATGCCCTAAATCGAATTAAGTAAGCTAATTGAGTGAAAATAACCATGTTACCTTAGTTAACTCATCCAAGTTGCATGTTGATGTGGAATTTCAAATTTTCTCAATTTGACTAAGATAAAATCAAATTAAGAATTTCCTGTTCCATTTTTCAACACTATTTTTCTCCCTAGGGGTAGAACCTCTGAGCCATTATGTTGATTGACCTTCTTCTAGGCCTTGAACACTCTTTTTCCTAGTGTTATGCCACAATTTCACATAGCTCGACTTGTGTGTGTGATTGGAACCTTCATGCAATTGGAAAGTTCCAACCACACGCACAAGTCGGGCTCTGCGCGGTTATAGCATAACATTGGGAGAAAGAGTGGCCAAGGCCCAAAAGAAGGTCAATCAACATAATGACTAAAAGGTACTAACCCTAGGGAGAAAAATAGGCTAATAACATATAGAAAAGATGAAACCTTAAGCACAATTTTTGTTTAGCAAATCTGAATCTCAACAAACCAAACCAATTTCGAAGACACAAATTTGAGCAACCAAACAAAAGCGACAGAGAAATGTGAGATTAGAATGATTGATGTTATGTAAACATCTGAACATTATATATGTTTAAAGTATTAATTAAAACATATGAAGCCAACTTTTTTTTAATATATATATATATATATATATATATATATATATATATATAAGTGTTGACATGTAATCTTAGATTATGTCTATGCATCTCTCCCATGTTGTGTTGTAGAGCACCTCTCGGTGCAACTAGACATCAATCTAGTATTTATATAGGGGCCTCCATTGTAACTCAACATATGTTTGAAATACTCATTAGTAATATATATATAATTTACTCCTTTTTTTATACATTACAAGTGTTTGCTTGATTACAAAGAGAAAGTTTCTCTTTCTAATAAAGCATACACTTGCATTGTATTTAAAAAAAAAAGTAAATCATATGTATATTAATAAATAAAGCAATTGAAAAAATATATCTTATGGTTAAAACATTTCAAGTAGTCTCACTATTATATACTTTGGATCATTTTTAAATATATTTTTTGGTCAATATTGGAATCTAGCAATGGTTTGCTGCAATTGCAAGTTTAAGTTATATAATCTACACAATCCAAGTGCCCAAAGAGAATTTCAAGACATTTCAATACCTAGATGTTGAACAAAATGCTTCAATGCCATATATATATATATATATATATATATATATATATAACAATTGAAAAATTACGTAAATGAAGTAATTGAAAATGAAATGTTTCATTGTCATGTATATATACATTGAAAAACAATGTAAACCAAGTAATTGAAAAAAATAAACTTTTATGGTTAAAATATTTCAAGTAGTTTCACTATTTTACACTTTGGTCCCTTTTTAGGTATATTTTTCACGTTGGTGTTGAATTCAAATAAATATTTGTTGGAATTACAAATTTAAGTTATATAGTCTACCCAATCCAAGTGGGCTAAGGAAATTTTCAAGGCATTGAATCTATTTATGCATTAAAAAATGCAATATATATATATATATATATCAAAACACTTTTCAAGTTTTGCTTTTGAAAAGAAGTTTTCATTTCAAAAGATTTGATATCTTTTGGTGCTTTCTAGATCAAAAAGTTAAGATGGATCTATACACGTTTAATTATTAGAGTTTTTTTTGCATCTATTTTGATCAATTTTGTGTAAAATTTGGTAGGATTTCTTAGGATAGTAAGTTATATAAATATGATCTTTGGACACTTTCTAGATTAGTGGTTAAGGTTATTATATACTAGTTTTATTAATAATTTTTTTTTTGGCATCTATTTTTGATCAATTTTGTGTAAAATTTGGTAGGATTCTTAATTCAAGTGTCCGAAGGGTTGTTTTTGCAAGACATTGCATTTATTTATGCATTAAAAAAAACATTTTTAATGCTACGAAATCACAATCTTGCTTAAAATTGTATCTCTAAATTTAGTGAAAAAAGTAAAAAAACATCTAATAATTTGGCTACCCCTCCCATTAATAAATATATATATTCGAACCTGTATGAACTCAGTACTAAAAGTATCATTTAAATTTGTAAAAAGCCCTGGACTTGCAACCAGTTTGACGTTATATATATTGCAAGTCCAAATCTATTTACAAATTTAAATAATACTTTTAATACTGAGTTCATATAGGTTCGAAAATGACCTTGATTTCTACTACACTATATATTTACTATATAACTATATTGATACCATCTGAAGACCTTCCCAAAAATCCTAAAACTAATACACATTTGTAGTATATAATTCAAAATAAAAAGTAAACTAGCCTCCACTAAATGACCCACAATCAGTGTTTAGGCTTGTGGTTGCCTCTTGCATCAATTGTTCTTGAGCAAGAGCCTAGTTTGTTCTCACCACCTCCCTTCCATCCTTGCCAACGTTGCTTCTCTCCACTCCCTCGTTATTTGAAGCTTCCAATTTTCTTAGATGACTATCCATTCTGTCCACTTTGCCTTGCAACCTATCCATTTTTGAAGCAAATCAATCTTTTCGTTGAAAAGTTGCAACTGAATTTGATTCTACGTGGCAACCATTTATCCTTGCCAATTGAGTAGAGATATAATCTAACTGATAGGTGATTTCCTCATTTTCCTTGGTGGGCCCGCTCTATAATGTGCCTTCCATTCTCACTTCAAAACCTGGAGCAACTACCCACAGAGTCTCAATTCCAATCATAAACCTCAGACATTTAAAAGGACAACTTCGCTGATCTTATATAAGGACGAGCCTTATATCCCAGTTTATCCGCCCATAAATGCACCAAGAAACGAAATGGCCACCATCAAATTAAAACAATAAATGATCCGTTTCAAGGTTTATGATCATCCAAGCCTACCCGATCTTGCCAACCATCATGACCACTCGCAACCTTTAATATGTTGTCTTACCTTATTCTTTGTGCTGTCCAAACATTCTCTGCTCGATTTATCACCGCGACGGTTCTTAACTAGCGCCATTTAGACTTTGCTCTCGAGCATTTTCACCTCACCATACCGATGGAGGGATTATACTGCAATTCCCACTTGCATTTTTTGAAATAGACGCCAATCTGCCATCTGTCCCAAGACTCTTGAATAAGTAAAACCTCGACCATGTGTTTGGGGGCCAAGCCTTGGCTTTAAAGCCATGTCACCATTTTGCAGTGTGTTGATTTTGGGGGATCGCCTGTCAAAGATGAGGCCTGACGTGAGACCAGTGGGCTCCCAAACGCTGATCTGTCAATTAATTACAATTATTCCAATCGATACAGCATTTGTATGGAAATTAATTTCTAATTCCATGGCAAAGGTTTAAAAATAGCATTGCTACGGTCCGGTGCCAACATTCCTTGGTCGGCAACTCCTTTATTAGCCCACACATTTGCCATGGAATTCAAATGCCTCTTGATACTGAATCAAATTTCTCAATTTGCAATTTAATCCCTTGTCAAATTGGGAGCTAAACATTGATGGGTTCTCTTGGATTTTCAATGCTCCTTGGATGACAATAATGGAGTCCTCAAATATTATTAAGTCTTGAATTTTCTTCAATGTCACCATGCCAAATATTCATCTTGGTTATTTGTAGCATTCCCTAAGGACTGTACATTTTGAATTTTGATTTTTTCATGGTTGTGATAGATAACCTCTCGTTCTTGCCTTTTAAATTGAAAATATATTTGTATTAAATATTTTTTAATATAAATTAAAAATATATTTTAAAAAAATTGATGGTGAAAAAAACAGATCAATCCAAGGGATTAAATAGCGATGAGATGCATCATGTTCATCATGTTTCAGAATTAGCCATTAGGAAAATAATATTATTTAATAAAATTAACAATAATAATTAGTTTTTAGTTAAGGAATTGAAGTCAAAGCCCAAAATTTATTAATATTATTAATATTGAAAAATTAATTAAGTTAGATACCATTTTTTGGGATTTAATTGGTCATTCAACTATGACCATTTCCATGAGAGGTAGTTGTAAGTCATTCAACTATGACCATTTCCATGAGAGGTAGTCGTAACTCACTAATTTCTCATGACTTTTTAATAGTCCACTTAACACTCATAGCATCGGGTGATGCTCACAAGGGTGAAGAAGTGGAATTGAAACTAGTGAAATGAATCACATAGTGTCAATCATCACTTTCGAGGCTTGCACTCGGTAACTAGGACTTCCCGGGAGGTCACCCATCCCAGACCGCCTGTGGCTCAAGTGTGCTTAACTATAGTCACCACAATCAAGCCTACTTAGCTTGCTAATTAAGTCTAGCGAAAAATAGAATTAATTTTAAAAATTATTAAATGATTATTATTAAAATAGAGTTAATTAAAATAAAATTAATTTAAAATGATTTTATGATTATTATTAGAAGTTAAATTTAATATTATTCTATGATTATTATTAGAAGGGTTATATATATATAAAGAAATATAAATGATATTTTGTTAATATGGTTATTAATACACATATAGTTATAATAATAATAATAATAATAATAATAATAATAATAATAATATATATATAAAAATTACAAAGGAAGGGTCTGAACCCAATTTTTATTTTATTTCTAACCATCTTCCCTCTTGAGATTATTGGCCTGTTTCTCAATTTCAATAGCCTCTCTCAATTTCCTATGGTGGCATGGTGCTTAGTTTTCTCCGCATGTTTAGCAATAGCTGAGGATCGGCGACAATTATGCTTGATGTCTGCTGCATGTTCACGAATTCTCAGATTAATGGAGTGACCACTCTTTCCAATGTAGAGAATCCCACACGAACAAGGGATCAAATAAACCCCTTTCATATATTTAAGGTCAACATGGTCCTTAACAGATCTAAGAGAATTAAGAGAGTTCTTAATCGTATTTAAGGGGCTTGAAGGTAGCAACGACATTATTCCTCGTAAGGTTCCATAGATGAAAAGAAGAAAAACACTTGAAGAGTGCTCATCATGGAATTTCTTAATAGAAGAAATCTGATTAGGTTTTTGAAAAGCAAAGAGACGCCGATGTCCAATGTAGCCATTTTTCTCAAAGACATTCAAAAAGTGAGATTTCTCATCTTTCACCATCCAAAATCCTTAACAAAGAAGTGGTAAGGATGTTAAAAGCACCATTTTTTTGAGCAAAAAATAATAAAAACTGACATAAAAATAGTGATAAAAATTTTAAAACATAAAAAAGATAAAAACTGACACGAAAATATTGATAAATTTTTTAAAAATATTAAATACAAAACTAATAATATATAGAAAAAATATATAAATATTTCCATAAATATATAAAAAAAATTCAGCAAAAAAAAAATTCTAAATAGCATAATATTTAAAAAAATCATAATTTGTATTTTTTTTTGGAAGTCCCGTGTTTTTGGCTAATTAAAATCAAATTTTATTAAAAAACATCGTAAACACGGTGAGCAATTACTTTGGCTAATCAAAATCAAATTTTATTAAAAAATACAGAGTAAGTTTAATAAAATATAAATCCAAATGGAAACATTTATTTTTTTCGAAAAATTACCATAAAAAAGGATAAAGTTGAAAAATAAAGAACATCCTCCCGTGGTAGGTTCACTGGTTATCCAGAAAAACAATGAAATGTGATATGGAATAAAAGAAAAAATAATATATAAAATGGTGAATTTAGCATAACAAAAAGAAATATGGTTTTAGTTTTGTAGTTGTGGTTTATTTGTTAAATGGGGAGGTTTGGTCTTAAAAGTGATGTTGTGATCGAACTTTGAAAAAAATTATGTATATATCTAAACGATTAGTTGAAAAAATACCAATTTTTTAACTTGCAAATTTGTATATCGAAATTACAATTATCAAATTTAAAGATTTTAGATACCCTAAGATTCTTCATGGTGTAAATCCATTTTTACCATTAATAACTCATTCAAACACTCTAAGGCAATATATCCTAAGGCACTATATTTTGAATTCATCGGTAGAGGACAGACGAGGCGCCGTAGTCTATGCAACCTGCAAATTTAAATTCGGTCTTGTAGATGAGACGACCATAAAGATATTACAACAATATATTAGGAAACGCTCAGTCTAATTGGACTTTTTGGACTATTTTTTGGTAAAAATTATTATGGAAATTTCGGTAGGATTAAGATTTTAGGAAAATTTAGATTTTTGTAAATCTAAGTTATAGTTAAATTTTAATATTTTGAATGTCATACACGTTTTATATTTTGGGTGTCATAAATTTTTGATGGTCCTGAATCCATTCCAGCCATTAAAAAAAACATGATTGCTACTAATACCTAAGTACCCAGATTCCAGCCACCCAGGAAATTGTTCAATCCATAAACATGCAGGTCAGTTCTTTCAGGGCGGAAATCCATGTGAATATCTGGTGGCCTAGGCAGCATTGTCCCACAGGCGTTTAGAATTTTCAGATTGGTGTGTGCATTCATAGAAAGTACAGTGTCCTTCTAAAACAGTAATGACGAAACACAGATCTAAAACAGTAACAACGAAACACAGATCTAAAACAGTATACTCTTATTCGGCGCAATTTGGATAATAATCTAAACACCAAATATCTTGTCAACTGTCAAAATCGAAATGTCATCACAAATCCTTTTACTTTATTATTTTTCGTGCCACGTCACCGATAACAGTACAGCCTGAAAAACTGATTCCTTCGTTGACCTCTTCTGAATCGGAGATCTTCCCAATGCAGACCTGCATTTTTTATGATCTTCCACGCTCTGTTCGAGCGGTGCCCATCTTCAGAGCCCTAGTTTGTAAACCCTTGAAACCCTCCAGCAACACTCGTGCTCTTCACTTTCTCGCTTCCCCCGGCAGTCGATTATCCAAACGCCCTTGTTTTTGGATCAAATCAAGAACAACCCATCAAGATTTTGATCTTTTCCGTGTTGGGTACTCTGCTAATTTTACAGCAATGACTGAAAGCTCGTCTGAACAGTATTCTTCTGTCTATGACTTTACAATCAAAGTAATTTCTATTCTCTTTTTAGCTTATTTCATTGATCTGCTTTCTCTGACATTATTAGTTCTAGACCCACATGCATTTGCATATGAGACAGTATTGTTAAATTGTATGCAGGACATCAAGGGTAATGATGTGGATCTCAGCGTTTACAAGGGCAAGGTTTTACTCATTGTCAACGTTGCCTCTCAATGGTGACTCCCTTTTGCTTCCAGTTTGGAAACAATGATTTCGGATGTTTTTATTTTTAAATGAACCGTTTCCTTTTGATTAATAAGAGGAACAAGATATGTTCATGGCTTTTTACAGACCAAGAAGAAGTAGGTTGCACGTTTTTATTTTTAAATAAAGTGCTTCCTTTTGACTATTAAGAGGAACATCATATGCTCGTGGCTTTTTAAAGATGAAGAAGAAGTAGGTTACCAAGAAGTAGGTTGTAGATGCAGCCACCACAAGTTAGCAGCTCTTGGGGTCTATTCTCTGTCTGAACATACAAAATTGCCCAATAAGCTTAATTGGCAAGTTCATCCAAAACATGAATAATATAAGCAAAACATAGTCCTGGCCCACATAGTCCCAACTTGTAATCCCCCTGTTTTTGACCCTTAAAATATACTACCTTAAATCATGTATTATTTAGATGATGTAGTTTTTGTGATGGGAGTCAAGTCATGTAGGCTGAGTTGGATGAGGCGGTGTGTAAATAATGTGAAATGCACTATAAATATTCCAAGTGCAACAAGTGCAGAGCTGAAGGCCAAAATTTGACCAGTGAATGCATGAGTCCCAGTTGGTGGTGACTGGAATTGTGGTGTGGATGTTATGTTTTCGGTAGTGTACTTTTATTATGAAAAACATGTATAAAAGGAAATATGTATGATATCCACCAAAAAATTTGCTTGAGAAGCAACAACAACAGGGACACTATGTTACCACAAGAGGGGACAAGGAAAGGGGGTGCATGGGTGGTTTGACCTTGACACTTGTTCTTTGAAGTTGCTACCTTGTTGGCCATTCCTTATTCAACGCTCCCTTGAATTGAGTTGTCCTTTGGATGTTACTCCTTGCTTCCTGCGAGGGTCATACGACCCATATGAGGTAAGTATGTATCATGCAAATTCTTGGGGGAAACCATTAATCACCATTGTTCAAGGATCACTCTTCTGTTTTTCCCGAGTATTTTTCCTCTTCCAGTTATGGAGTAACCCATGTGAAACCATGGCTGTAATTTCTGCAAATGGCAAGAGACACCATGGACTCATGGCTGAAAAGACCCTAATTTCGGGACTTGCTACTGAAAATATTTCTGAAAATGGGATGGTTTTGAGGGAATAACCATGGCTGGAATGTCCTCAACAGCTGAAGCAGACACTGTTAAATCTGCAACCTTGTTATTACTACTCAGGGACAGATTCAACTAAGTATTTCTTCTCCAGGTTATTTCTAGAAGGCAATCAAAAGTTTGTACTACTGCTGCTGAAGAGCACTAGAAGGGAAGAAGATCCCTGAGGCACTGTTCAATAGAGAAAGGAAAGTTCTTTCTGTTGTTTAGAGTGCAATAGCTAATTGAGAGTGCAATGGCTAAAACATTCTCGAACACAGCTTCATTCCTTCTTTATTGAATAAATAAGAGAATTCCTACTTTAATGTATTGCATGCTGCATTGAACTCGACTGCTCAAGGAAGTTCGTATCCTAAGATGGAGACTTTGGAGGTCTGTGTCCTAAGAGAGTTTCCAGGAGATGGAAACATGGCCGAATTGGTTACATAGTTTAGGCACCTAAACCCATGTGGATTTAACAAACTCATAGAACCAAATGAGTGTTTCCAAGTGCCATTTCTCCCATAGATGGGCCTTGCTGTGGGGCCACTCCTACATGCATTATTCCAGTGTGGAAAAAGTCGGCAAAAAGTCCCAAATTTTTCCCGGAGCCGATTTTATCGGCCAACTTTTTCATCCCTGAAAAAGTCGCGATTTTATCCTCGAAGTCCCGACTTTTTTGAAAAAATCTTGAGTGAGGTAGTTTCTTTAATAATTTTTTAATTTTTTTTGAAAAAATCAGGATTTTTTCCAAAAATGAATATTTTTGTATTTTCTTAGTTTTGCTGACTTTTTGCCGACTTTTTCAAAAAACTCCCGACTTTATCAAGTATTTCAACTTTTGGACCCTTGCCGATTTAGTCCTGACTTCGACTTTTTCCACATTGCATTATTCTTTGGCCAATAGCCAAGCCTCCAATATTTAGTGTATTATCGCCTAAAAAGGCATGGTTCATTTTGCATTTTTGGAGGCATTCTTTTTTCAATAATTCAGTGCCAAGTGTGAATCTCTTTTTGGTTTACTTTTTTTTTATCATGCTCCTCTTCATTATTTGTGGATAGACCAAGGCATTGGAGAATTCATGTTGGATTGGTGCAAGTCCTTCTTGTAATATTTTTCATACTACATAAGTGGAGGCCATTCACATATTTGAAGGTGTATTCCACGGTCCACCATTGAGGTTCCTTTTCACATCGTTTCACATTGTTTCACATCGTTCAAGGCACTTTTCCACTTATTTGAAGGAAATCTTGGTGATAGAAGGCTGATATTGTTTTCACCACACACATTTTGAGGCATGAGTTGCATATTTGGAGATGTTTCTCACCACCAAGGTGTATCTCACATTGTATGATGCATAAGCGAGGAGGCATTATGGAGTCCTTGGCACATTTCACTTGCAAGATTGCACACATGAAGAGGAGGGCCCACCTTATGAGGAGGTTTTGTAGAGTTTTATGGTATATTTGATGGCAGATGCACATTTTTAGAGTAACACCATTCCTTGGAGGGTTATAACTTATAAGTGACTTGTTGACCATTTCAGAAGGCCTAAAGCACGGAAATAACACACGAGTAGAGGTGTGCTTCAAACATAATTTATGGTGAAAGCTATTAATTACTCGTATATTGTAGTGCTCTTGGATGCACAAGGGGTTTTTAATTATATTTATTTGCAGTTTTTGATGGAGAGGAAAGCTTGAAAGAAGGTTTCAATGGAATGCTTGCTTAGGAGAGGGGTCAAGACTCCCGTGGACCTTTTTCTCATTTTCAATCCAAAAGCATTATATAATTTTCTTAAGAGAATGTTGCATGGCAGCAAGAAGGGCATCTAAGACCTATTTCAGCCTCCTTTTATAATTTTCTATTTTTTGAGGGACAAAAAGGTGGATCTAAGAAAGTTCAAAGTTTCTTTTATTGAGGATAGTTAGGGTTTGAAGATTATTAAAGGAAATAAACATTTATTTGCAAAGTGTAGAAGTTCAAGAGTAGGAGATCCGAGATACCTCCTATGAGACTAAGTACATTGTCATTTTGCAAGTTTAATGGAGTAAAGACATTTTGATGGAGCTATACCCATTTATTCTTATTCTATTTTAGGTCATGTTGATATTTAGGGCTGCCACGGTAAATCTGCTGGTATAGTTCGGTTATCAAAGCTATTTACATAGTTTGTGGGCTGTTTTGTGTTTGGAGGAGACTATGTGAGGCATTCAGCCCTCTTTTAATCTATGATGTAATCTGATATCGTTATGAAGATATTGCTGGCAGAATATTCTTATTAAAGGTTGTCTAGCTGTTCTCTTTCATTGATGGTTGCATGATACACTTGTTGATTGACTATTGAAGGTGAATTGATGACTTTATGAGCTTTGGCCTCAGCCTTATGTATCAATGTGGCTTATCTGATATTTAAGGTTGATGTATAGCTTTACTGATTTCTCCATTTCATTTTCAAGCTTCTTCATCAAATTATGCTTTTGTATCCCTTTGTCCAATGGACAAGGCATTAGCTCTTACTTAGTTTCTCCCTTTATATCTAAAAATCCAAAAATCGTTTCCTTTCTACAAATTGTTTATTAAATTATTTATATCAGCTTAACAAGGACATATTTGGAGTTTTATTAGGGTTTCCCCTCTTGGTTGGATAGGGACCAACATAAAGTGAGGAGGACAACCATTGATTCGATAGTGGGCGATGTCCTTAAGTTGCTCTTGGGTTTGTAACTTTGTACTTGGTGGTTGGACTTTGAATATCTTTGAAATGTAGATTTTAAATGTAATAAAATGGCATTGTATCTAGGGATAAAGTCTTTTTCCTAGAATCAGTAAACATGACTACAATGATGTGATGACAGATTCGTTATAGAAGTCTGAAGATATAGTTTACGATGTAGCGATTCCATTGGTATGAATGTAATATGTTTTACAAATTTTAGTTCAACCTTTCAGTTTGAAGAAAAGTGGCTTTTGTGGCTAGGTTGCGTTATCACTTAGACCCTGGCTGCGGGAAAACTCTAAGGTAATCTCTAACCAATTTTTTGAATCGAAAGCTAGCCCTTTCAATTTGAAGGAGAATCCCTTTTATAACTCAGTCAAGTTTGACTAGTTATGTATTTAACACATCGACTAGATCTGATTGGGTTTAAACAAAATTGGTCTGGAAAGCACAGGGAAAACCATTGGGCATGGAGTCTGTTTGACTACAAGTTACTGCTTATAGGCTATATGAACAAAATACAAAGGAAAGGTAGCAACAAATTTCTTAGACAATTCCTCATTTAGCTATGATAGAAGCAGATAGAAATAAATTACGAAAACAGAGCAACTGGTGAATTCTGTGAAAGATATTTAAGTTGAAAACATATAACAATTTGGCAATTCTAAATCTGAGCTGACAAGTAGAGTTCAGTTTTAATAACTTGATTTCTAAAGTGTAGAAGACATATGGATAAGATTATGAAACATAAGAGATGACAAACAGGAAACCCATCACACAAGAATCTCTGTAAATCTGAGCAAATAACGTTGAACATGGTAATTTATATTGATATCCAACTGTGTACACTGTAACAAAGGTTTTGCCAAAAATTCCAACCCTTCTTCATTCTACAAAGCTTGTCTTTATAGAAACGTTTAAAGATTACAACAGGTTTCTAGCAAAGATTTAATTACAAAGTCTAAAATTAGATGAGCAACTCTCTAATATTTTGTATCTGAAGATCATGCTGTTGCTGGAGTCATGGCTGAAACTAAGGATACCCAAGTCGAATTTGATGAGGTGGCATACAAGTCAAAGTTGATAAGGTGTTTTTTTAAATATAGGAAAAACTAATTCTGGTGAATTCCTAAAAAATAGACTCCAAATATTCCTTTGTATCTCTCAAACTGTGAAACCTGTGTAAAATCGGAGAGAGGTTTTGTTAATGGATATGTTCCAAACAAAAACCTCTTTTCAAAAATTCGTTTCCAGCTGCGCAAAAACCTCGTCGAACTTTACTGTTTTTTACATGAAATTATTCAATATTTAAATCTGGAAAAAAGTGCTAAAAGATTCCTTTGAATCTTCCAAACCGTGACAGATGTGCAAAATATGAGAGAGGTTTTTGTTGATGGGCCCATTATTGACAAAAACCTCTTTCGGTTTTAAAAAAGTCATTCCCATTTGTGCAGAGACTGCCTGAAATTACTGCCTTCTACTGGAAAAAACAGAGTAAAACAAAGTTTTTTTACTGACATTTGATTTGTCAGTGTTACCCATTAATTGTAATGGAACCTTGTGCAAAGTTTTCTCTTGTAATATGAGCTACCACTCCTTCAATGCTTTGATTTATTTAAAAAAAATGAATTTCTCCTTTTGACGTTGATACCCTGAATGTCAGCTCATTTTTCTTTTCTTTTTTAATTTTCGAACATACAATAACGTTGACACTCCCGTTGTCAGCACTTTAACCCTGTTTATTACAAATTGACGCTGACAGTCCCGTTGTCAACACTTTAAAAGTTATTGACTAAAATTGTGATAACAGGTTGTATCCTCCTTCAGATATTTTTAGTATTGAGGGTTTCCCTCATGCATGCCCTAAAGGATTAGTTCCCATGGTTTAATGGAGACATTGGCACCTATTTGAATGCATTTGAAACAATTTTTAGAAAGAGACGAGGCAAACAAGAAATCAATGATGAACCCATGTCCTTTAATGAACAACTTGAGCTTATTGATGAACCATGTGATGTCCATGTTTTGGTTGATGTTTGCTATGAAGAAGCGCAACTAGAAAATCTAGTGCTTGAGTTTATAGTAATCCCTTGGAGTTATTATTGGCTGAAATGAAGAGAATGTGAAGAATGTGTTGTGGATTTGAAGAATGGAGACCATGAAGATCTTATTCCAACACTACATGAAGAAGACCTTAATAGTGTTTGTGAAGATGTCATTGAAAAGAATGTGCTCCCTCTTATTCTAAAAGAGGCATCTAGTGTACAGTGGTTGTGAAGATGTCATTGAAAAGAATGTGCTCCCTTTTATTCCAAAAGGAGCATCTAGTGTATAGGTGAAAAAGGAAGATGCTCAAACATCCACTACATCATCCATTCAAGAGAAAAATTTGCTAAGCTATGTTCCTTTTCACATTTCTGAATTTAACGAAGATTTTTTTCATGATTTGAAGAGGATACATATTGAGGAGAAACCCTTTGAAGATGAAAATTTTTCAGGTTTTCATATTCTGTCATATAATGAAGAATGTGACAAACAAAAGCATGATGACATTAGCAATTTTGACTTGGTTCGGAATTGTAGATGGGATAAGGATTGCTTGTTTTGTCATGAAGATTTCATATGTGACACAAATAGAGTTTGATCACAAAGGGCACAAATCCATAGCTTCTATTTCCAATCAACATGGGGGACAATTTCGTGAGGCATGAAAAGAACATGTCCTATGAGAAGAAGGGGTTGAAAATACCCGAGGTTGATGCAACAATCGTAAGCCATATATCAAAATGAAAAATAATGGCAAGGGATGTAAAGAAGGCAAAAGCCAATTGTAGCTTGAGCTTTACCCCCTCTTTTATAGTCACTCGTCCTCGAGAGTATTCGTGCATATCCATGCATATCAGACCTATCAATGTAAAAGGAGCTCTTAGTAAACATCCTGACCTCGATGAAGCAATAAAATGCTCATGTTAAAAGGGTTATGTTGCCAGGAAATGTGGGGACGAGAACGGGGACGGGGATTGGGACAGGGACGGGAACGGGGACAGGGATTGGGACGGGTACGTCATTTTTTGAAATAGGGTGCGTGGGTTCGTCGGGGGTTTATATATATATTATAAATTATAATATATGTGAATTTGTAGATTTTCAAACTTTAAACATGAAAACTAAAATATTTATGATTTAAACTTTAAAGATTTAAACATGCACATGATTGGACATTCAACATTTACATTGAAATTTCAAAATTTCTAGTTTGATATCAAGTGAAAATTGGAGTTTACACATGCTTGTAAATCTGGCCCCAAGCCAATTTCGCCCAAAACTTTGGTAGGGAAAGAGAAGGCCAAAAGTTAAATTCTTGGCAAAAAATGTAAAAAAAAAACACAGTTAAAAGAGTGATTAGAAAAGCAAGTGATGTCGGTTGGCCATGAGAGAATGTGGAGATTACAGTAGAAAAGCAAGAGTTTGGAATCGCAGTATATGGTAGTAGAATGTTTATTGTGGTTGCTTCAAGATTCTAATACTCGTCATAAGGAAGCTTTCCCATCTTTGACATCATGGGTCGATTTACTATTTAGAATTTAATTTTAATTTACTAATTTTGTTATGCAAACAATGAAGTTTGAACACACAAAAATTAGAATTAACTCATGCCGCACGGTGAATCTTCAATAGCTACCTGTGAATCTTCAAGCAGGGATTGCATCGATGTGGATTTCGTCTCTATGGGAACCTCGAGTCAGCGGCACACACACCAGTGAATGCCCAAAACACACCAAGGAATGCTCATCGTCTCAATATTCAAACCGAATGGTTGTTCTCTCAAACAGAATGTCGTCGTCGAAGAGTGAAGCGATTTTAGGTTTTACGGGTTATGTATTCACCTTTTGACTTTCCATGATTTTTTTATATTTAAATTTTTACTTCAAAAATCGTTCAACAAAGAATCTTAAAGAACCCAATTTTGGGGTTCCAAGTACCCATTATCGGGGTTCCAAGCACCCTAAACGTCAAAAGCACCCAATTTTTTTTAACGAAGAACTCGATTCTTGGTAGAAGTACTTGGTTCTTATGGGCTCTTTTCGGAAGAACCTGTACCTGAATCCAATTCTTGGGTTCGAGAACCCCACCCTTGGGTTAGGGAACCCATGCAACATAGTAAAAGGGGTATCACATCATCATTATTACTTGATAAATCAATAAAGCTTGTTAAACAAGCCTTATCAAAGCAAGAAAGAAAAAGGAAATTATGGGGCCTTGAAAAAACAAAGGCGAGGGAAGCACTCAAGGACAATGGTTTGCATAACCTAGTATAAGATTATGACTCCTTTTCATGAAGTAAACCCCAAGCCATAACACCTATCACTTACACCTAACATTTGAAAGGGTCGACGTAGGAACTGTTCCTCCCTTTAGGGGTGTGTTGTCACACAGAATGTCTAGGCACTGCGACAACGGCTCAGATCGGGGGCTGTCACCTTGATCCCCAATCTCTCTATTTAAGCTGTCTCCTTGCAAGCTAAGGGAGGTAGACCCTAACGAAAATGAAGAGGGAGAACTGGTTGGGGACCAACCAATTCAGGAGACATAGCTAGATATCCAAATACTTGTTAAGATTTACGAGATTTTATAGATCCAATTAGATTTAGAACTTTAAAACCAGTGCCTTATGGAGTCAAAATATCCCGTTATGAAACTAAAGTCAAGTATTTGATATGTAATTGCTGCTATGAAAAATAGATTCACCACAATGATATTCGATGAAACACCCTCACAATTATGCATTAACCATCTTCGAAAAAGACATGTGATTTATCGTTACTTGAAAAATTTCCAAAGTGAACTTAAACAATTATATAGCAGTTTCAAGCAACTTAAAACCACAATTAAATATAGCTCAAAAATCATCAACCATAGCTAAGCATTAAACTTCAAATCAACAATTTAAATTTGAAACAAAATATTATCATGAGGATACCATCAAATTTAAATGCCAGATATTATCAATATTTCCGAATCTATGATGTTCCAAATAATCCAATCTAGGAAAAAAAAAAAAAAGAATAATAATAATAATAATTCATATAGTCAAACTTTAGATAAAAATTTAAAAGCTCATTTGACTATGAAATAAATTTCTTTTGAGAATTTTCAAAATTTTTATATTTATATTTTTTATTATTTTTAAACAATATATATATATATATATATATATATATATATATATATATATAAGACTAAAACCATGGATTAAAATTTAAAGATTTAAATCTAAAAATTAAGTTAAAAAAAAGTGAAATTAAAACAAAACTAAAATTCAAAATCTAAACTAAAACTATAGTCTATATGAATGAAATTAAAAAAAATATGCCAACCAAACTAAAACAAAATCGAATTTAAACTAAAATCAAACTAAAACTAAACTAAATAAAATCTAAAAACAAAACTTCTAAACGAAAATCTAAAAATCTAAAACCTAAGTCACAACAGAATATGCGTTATGTTTATTTTTTATTTTTGTTTTGCAGGTCGACGAGTGAGATGGAGGCGGTGTGAAGGCAGAGAAAAGGGGGACGACGATGGCTAAGTTTTGCAGGTCGAGGAAGCAAGAAGACGGGATATGAAGCATAGGCAGAAATGGAGAGGCAGGACGACAGAGGAGGAGAGCAAGGTCGACGACAACGGCTAAGGTAATGTAGTAGAGCAAGGATGTTGGACGATAGGGGAGATGTGACAAGGAGCACGTGAGGACGGCAGGGGCAGAGGAAAAGGATGAGGCTGGACGACAAGGGAAACGCCGCAGAGGCTCGATGCAAATTGAAGGCAGAATGCAAGGTAAGGAGGCAGCGTATGAAAAGAGTTGAGGCAGTGATAAACAGACGAGTTTGACGGATTTGTGAGGGCTGTACGGCTAAGGAGGAGGCTGGGCAGCGGAGCAAATGTTCGATGCAGCGTAGAAGATGACG
The DNA here is from genome assembly GCA_034641835.2 of Pinus albicaulis. Classification (NCBI taxonomy): domain Eukaryota; kingdom Viridiplantae; phylum Streptophyta; class Pinopsida; order Pinales; family Pinaceae; genus Pinus; species Pinus albicaulis. The sequence continues at coordinate 1,397,856,379 of CM076581.1, read as the reverse complement.
ACAAGGGATGTCGAGGGGGAAAACGTGAGTTTGTTTGCAGGAGAGGGTCGACGCAAAGGAGGAAGTGAGGTAGCAAAAGAAGGGCTCGATAGTAGAGAGAAAGGTCTGCTGCAGCTAAGGAGCAGGAAATGAGGATATGCAAGGACGACAGGTAAATAGAAGCAGAGAATGAAGACGGCTGGCAAGAGAAAAGCGAGGACAGCAAGGGATGGGCAACAAATATGTTGACGGGACACAAAGAAAACCCAGTACATATAAAATTCTTCCAGCAGATTTAAATTTTTCCCCACGTAACCCAGATTTAGGAAAGCCGATTTAGATGCCTGAAATATTCTTTTTTGTACTTAGATCTGCCAGCAGAAACGATCCTGAGGCCAAATCTTACCCTCTGGGGGTTAGATTTGACTCAGATCTAAATTTTTTTGAGAAATCCCCTTGCAAACCTGCAAAACCAGAACATATCCAAAACTATGCACAAAAAATAAATAAACCCTTACAAGCTATAGAATATTTACAAATTTATAGTGCTAATTTACAGATCATAAACCCTCTTGGCCAGATTTAAAACAGTTCAACACAATTTAGAAAATAAAATTTTAAAAGAGAGACAAAAGCCCAATAAAGAACCTTGCAAGAAACATAATTTAATATAAGCCCATGGAATTAGATCCGGAGGGCTCTTCAGATCTTTTCTCTTGGGAGTGAACTGGTCCAAACTAGGACTTCCCCAAACGCCCAGTTCTAAATCTTGAAGATTTCTGCAAACTTAAAGTTAAATTGTCAGATTAATAGAGAAATAGTGATAAAACATAAAATTTTCATGAGCTAGAGATAACAGTTAGCTCGATCCAATTAATATTTTTACCCTAAATCCAGTAGCCTAGGCAAGATACTTGTACCCAAAATTACTCTACAAGAGCCATTAATCAACAATCCATTAGAATAATCACCAGCGGAATATTAAGAACAAGTTTACCATAAAACGCTAAAGAGGAACACCACCATCAAGATAAAACCCCAAAGTCTTCGTTTGTATTATTCCAAAAAATATTACAGGAGAGCTTCAAGAGCGAGTGCACGATCCAAAGATCGGATGATTGAAAGACTGACAAAGACATCTAATTTATAAAATAAAATCTCCAATGGCTAGTTCGGTTGATCCATGTCAAAATAATCTCGACCGTCGAAAAGATTTGATCATCTTTTAATTTGGACCGTTGAAATTATAAATGTGAGGAAAAACGAATTTATCATTTAATTCCATTTTAATTAACTCAAAAATACTAATTTTGAGTTAATTACCTCAAATTTTTGACTTTGATTTAACCACCTAGGCCCAAGGGTCTAAAATTTCTTGAAATTCTCAATATTCCCTTGGCATGAGATTTTTAAAAATTCATTTTTTAAGGACCAACAAATTTTTCCTTTGAAGAATTTTAACTCGCCTAGGACTTAAAATTAATTAAACTTTTGGCTTAAGATTTTTTAATTAATTTGACCAGAAAATTTAATTAATTGACTGAGAGGGGATTTAATTATTTTTTCCAACCCTCTTTACATAAGATAAATACATTGAGACACATGAAGGGGGAAACCCATTCGTATAGACCCTCAAATAGGTACCCAATTTTGCGACTCGAAACATGATCTAGTAGACCAAGTAGCTTGTAATAAAATAATCTAGCCAACTAGCTAGGATTATTCCCAAACTACTTTTACAAAGACTCGATAGAAAACACTAGGACTCTCTTAGCACCTTGATGACAAAATCCACCCTAGCTTTGGGTTGAGGCTGGAGGGGAAAACTCTGCCGATCACTTGTGTCGAAAAACACAAGCAAATCAATGAGACAAAAAACCTCCTAGGGTAGAAATCGTCACCAACATACTAGGCTTACCTAGGTTGTTACATACATGGTGGTCTTACTTAGATCATTTACATCATAGACATGCAGAATGGGTTTACATCATTCATAAAACTGTCGACTGATGATGGAATCTAAATGGCGCGAACATGTCGAACATGATGAATCCCATTTGAAAAAATGGGGGTGTATTGCATATGGGGTCGTTGACAAAGTGTGGTCAACATCTGGCTCTACTTGGGGACACATTGCTTCAACGGAGGAATGTGAGAATCTAGAATCTGTATCCAAGCAACACACAAAATTACATAAGTAGCGTCCATCCAAATATTATCATATAACATTAAGCACATGAAAAATAGAAGCTCTTCTTTCATTTATTATTCTACTTAACATGAAAAGTAAATCTACTCTAACTACAAAAATGAAATGCTGAGATAACAAGCTGTAAGGTTAGAGATACAATACAAAGGATGCCCTGTGGTATCGAATGTGCTCAATATAGTGCATGTTGAGCATTTGCCTGCTTTCAGGCAAGTCTGTAGGCTGCTTTTCAGATGTGCCATGTCCAATCTTGCTAATTGTAGGACTCTGTCTTATCCGAATGTCAAGCTGCTCTTGGCCATTAGACGAATCAAATCGCTTACTTCTTTTCTGCTTTTTTCTCTTCTTCTTAGTTGGTTGTGATGTCAGTAATGAGACTTTCTTGTCCTTATCTTTAAAATGCTTGTACAAAACTTCTGATGAACCTTGAGTGTGACCGATCTTATTCTGAATATACTCTGTTAAAGGTGACACATAAGCTTGGTCTTTCTCAACGTCCTTTGTAGCCATAGTTAATTCTTCCTTAATTGGAAAAGTGACCTCTGTGTGATGAGATGGAAATTGCTTTAGCAAACTAGGAGGCCTATGATCTGTTGACAATTCTAACTTGGGTTGAAAATTCTGCATGTGTGATCTTTCCATTTTTTCCAACTTATTTTGAATACTAGTCATTTGATTAAAATGCTTAATATTTATAGTACTGATTTTCTTCGCATGACTCTCTTCAATAGTCAACAAATTATGTTGAAGAGACATCTGATTAGAATGATTAATTTCCATCATCTTTAACCTGTTTTCCATGACATTTATTTCCTGTACATGACTTGCTTCAATGGCATTTATCCTATTTTGCATATAGTTCATCTCCTTCTCATTATTTTCTTCTATGGAAATTATTTTATTGGAGTGATTGAATTCCATGATTGTTGTCTTTTCCTCTAAGGCCAATAACTTGCTCTGCATAGAACCAATTTCCCTGGCGTGATTTGCTATTATTTTTTCTTGATTAAGTTTCATATTCTTAATGATTTGAGCCTGGTTGGCCTCCATATTCTTGATTACCTGAGCTTGATATAGTTGTATATCTTTAACCATCTGAATCAATTCGTTAACAAGATGCTTATCGTTGTCAAGACTGATTTGACAATTTGTTTTTGCTTCACCACTATCATGGATTTGTGCTGTTGTGGTACAAGTGGATTCATCCTGAGAATTGTCTAGAAAACTCCTGCTGATAGTTGAGTTCTCTACAAGATCAATTTCATTATTTTGCATAATACTAGGAGCACAAGGCGAGTCATCTTGTTTTATATATTTATCTTTAAAAGCATTGATGATGTCTTGTAAACAATACTCCTCAAGACAATTTCGAAACCAATTGATAGCATCACCTTTTAAGGAATAGCCAAAGATACGTATCTTGACATCTTCATGATTATATTGTGAAGGACGACAATATTTATTTATAAAAAAGTGACCATCTTTAGATGCTATAGAGCAATGCCTGGATTACCACCTGAGAAAAAAGGCAATTTAGAAATGACCTCTTCTGGCATGTCATGAAAGGTGTTATCCATGATGACCTGTTTAAAGGTTAAGTGGATGTTAGAGAAAGAGATCCGTGTTCAAGAATAGTTAAAAGGTCCTCAAGAAGCGAGCTTCTTAGTAGGAACTCTTGTAAGAAATGAAAGAATTGGAGTCACCACTTGAACATGAAACTAATTCTAAAACAAAAGAAATAATCGAGAGTAGCAGATGGATATCAGGGGGGGATTCTTGTCTGGGAGTAAATAGATGAATAAGTAGAGTCGCCACCCAAACAAGAAGCCAACCGAAATGTCCACGTGCTAAAGATGAAATGATTAGTGAGATGATGAAAGATAAGATGATGAAAAGATGAAATGACGCCAAAAAATGTGATCCCTTGTGACAGGCTAATGAATGGCGAAAGAAGATTAGAAGATTAAAAAATGTTGTTAAGACCAAGGACAAAAAAACGCTATCCCCGGCAACAGCGCCAAAAAATGTTGTCGTACAGAATGTCTAGGCACCGCGACAACGGCTCAGATTGGGGGCTGTCACGCTGATCCCCAATCTCTCTATCTAAGATGTCTCCTTGCAAGCTTAAGGGAGGTAGACCCTAACGAAAATGAAGAGGGAGAACTGGTTGGAGACCAACCAATTCAGGAGACACAGCTAGATAACTAAATACTTGTTAATATTTATGAGATTTTATAGATCCAATTAGATTCAGAACTTTAAAACCAGTGCCTCATGGAGTCAAAATATCCCATTGTGAAACTGAAGTCAAGTATCTGACATGTAACTGCTGCTATGAAAAATAGATTCACCACAATGATATTCGATGAAACACCGTCACAATTATGCATTAACCATCCTCGATAAAGACATGCAATTTATCGTTACTTGAAAAATTTCCAAAGTGAACTTAAACAATTATATACCAGTTTCAAGCAACTTAAAACCACAATTAAATATAGCTCAAAAATCATCAACCATAGCTAAGCATTAAACTTGAAATCAAAGATTTAAATTTGAAAAAAAATATTATCATGAGGATACCATCAAATTTAAATGCCAGATATTATCAATATTTCCGAATTTATGATGTTCCAAATAACCCAATCCGGAAATTTAAAAAAAAAAATTCATATAGTCAAACTTTAGATAAAAATTTAAAAGCTCATTTGACTATGAAATAAAGTTTTTTTGAGAATTTTCAAAATTTTTATATTTTGTATTTTATTATTATTTTTAAACAATATATATATATATATATACACACAAATAAGACTAAAACCATGGATTAAAATTTTTAAAGATTTAAATCTAAAAATTAAGTTAAAAAAAAGTGAAATTAAAACAAAACTAAAATTCAAAATCTGAACTAAGACTATAGTCTAAATGAATGAAATTAAAAAAAATATGCCAACCAAACTAAAACAAAATCGAATTTAAACTAAAATCAAACTAAAACTAAACTAAATAAAATCTAAAACAAAACTTCTAAACGAAAATTTAAAAATCTAAAACCTAAGTCACAACAGAATATGCGTTATGTTTATTTTTTATTTTTGTTTTCTAGGTCGACGAGTGAGATGGAGGTGGCGTGAAGGCAGAGAAAAGGGGGACGACAACAACTAAGTTCTGCAGGTCGAGGAAGCAAGAAGATGGGATATGAAGCGTAGGCAGAAATGGAGAGGCAGGACAGCAAAGGAGAAGAGCAAGGTCGATGGCAGCGGCTAAGGTAATGCAGTAGAGCGGGGACGTCGGACGACAGGGGAGATGTGACAAGGAGCACATGAGGACGACAGGGGCAAAGGAAAAGGATGAGGCTGGACGGCAAGGGAAATGCCGCAGAGGCTCGATGCAAGTTGAAGGTAGAACACAGGGTAAGGAGGCAGCGTATGAAAAGAGTTGAGGCAGCGATAAACGGACGAGTTTGACGGATTCGTGAGGGTTGGAGAGGGCTGGACGACTACGGAGGAGGCTGGGCAGTGGAGCAAATGTTCGATGTAGCGTAGAAGATGACAAAAAGGGATGTTGAGGGGGAAAACGTGAGTTTGTTTGCAGGAGAGGGTCGACGCAAAGGAGGAAGTGAGGTAGCAAAAGAAGGGCTCGATAGCAGAGAGAAAGGTCTGCTGTAGCTAAGGAGCAGGAAATGAGGATATGCAAGGACGAAAGGTAAACAGAAGCAGAGAATGAAGACGACTGGCAAGAGAAAAGCAAGGACGGCAAGGGATGGGCAACAAATATGTTGACGGGAGGCAAAGAAAACCTAGTACATATAAAATTCTTCCAGCAGATTTAAATTTTTCCCCACGTAACCTAGATTTAGGAAAACCGATTTAGATGCCTGAAATCTTTTTTTTTGTACTCAGATCTACCAGCAGAAACGATCTTGAGGCCAGATCTTATCCTCTGGGGGTTAGATCTGACTCAGATCTAAATTTTTTTGAGAAATCCCCTTGCAAACCTGCAAAACCAAAACATATCCAAAACTATGCACAAAAAATAAATAAACCCTTACAAGCTATAGAATATTTACAAATTTATAGTGCTAATTTACAGATCATAAACCCTCTTGGCCAGATTTAAAACAATTCACCACAATTCAGAAAATAAAATTTTATAAGAGAGACACAAGCCCAATAAAAAACCCTGCAAGAAACGGAATTTAAGATAATCCCGTGGAATTAGATCCGGAGGGCTCTTCAGATCTTATCTCTAGGGAGTCAACTGGTCCAAACTAGGACTTCCCCAAACGCCCAGTTCTAAATCCTGAAGATTTCTGCAAACTTAAAGTTAAATTGTCAGATTAATAGAGAAATAGTGATAAAACATAAAATTTTCATGAGCTAGAGATAACAGTTAGCTCGATCCAATTAATATTTTTACCCTAGATCCAGTAGCTTGGGCAAGATACCTGTATCCAAAATTACTCTACAAGAGCCATTAATCAACAATCCATTATAATAATCACCAGCAGAATATTAAGAACAAGTTTACCATAAAATGCTGAAGAGGAACACTACCATCAAGATAAAACCCCAAAGTCTTCGTTTGTATTATTCCAGAAAATATTACAGGAGAGTTTCAAGAGCGAGTGCACGATCCAAAGATCGGATGATTGAAAGACTAACAAATACATCTAATTTATAAGATAAAATCTCCAACGGCTAGTTCGGTTGATCCATGTCAAAATAATCTCGACCGTCAAAAAGATTTGATCATCTTTTAATCTGGACCGTTGAAATTATAATTGTGAGGAAAAACGAATTTATCATTTAATTCCATTTTAATTACTCAAAAATACTATTTTTGAGTTAATTACCTCAAATTTTTGACTTTGATTTAACCACCTAGGCCCAAGGATCCAAATTTTTTTGAAATTCTCAATATTCCCTTGGCCTGGGACTTTTAAAAATTCATTTTTTAAGGACCAACGAATTTTGCCTTTGAAGAATTTTAACTCACCTAAGACTTAAAATTAATTAAACTTCTGGCTTAGGATTTTTTAATTAATTTGGCCATAAAATTTAATTAATTGACTGAAAGGGGATTTAATTATTTTTTCCAACCCTCTTTACATAAGATAAATACATTTAGACACATGAAGGGGGAAAACCCATTCGTATAGACCCTCAAATAGGTACCCAATTCTTCGACTCAAAACATGATCTAGGAGACCAAGTAGCTTGTAATAAAATAATCTAGCCAACTAGCTAGGATTATTCCCAAACTACTTTTACAGACTAGATAGAAAACACTAGGACTCTCTTAGCACCTTGATGACAAAATCCACCCTAGCTTTGGGGTGAGGCTGAAGGGGAAAACTCTGTCGATCACTTGTGTCGAAAAACACAAGCAAATCAGTGAGACAAAAAACCTCCTAGGATAGAAATCGTCACCAACATACTAGGCTTACCTAGGTTGTTAGATATATGGTGGTCTTACTTAGATCATTTACATCATAAACATGCAGAATAGGTTTACATCATTCATAAAACTGTCGACTGGTGATGGAATCTGAATGGCGCGAACACGTCGAACATGATGAATCCCATTTGAAAAAATGGGCGTGTACTGCATATGGGGTCGTTGACAAAGTGTGGTCAACAGGGTGGAACCACCTAATAAGGTCATATGATAACCATCCCATAGCTAAGTGTGGTAATTTGTGCATAATTATAAGCTATTAGGACATTTAAAGATGATACTTGTGAGAAGTACTTTGATGTCTTTGACATTGAATATGGTCCACTATGATGTTTTTATGGTTCTTGTACCCATGATGTTGATTTCACTTGATTCGTTGAATACGTGTTAGGTGATTCTTATAAGTGTAGTTAGGATCCCTTGAGGGATGATATGTTGCTTCTCCAACACTTTATAGAGCATGCCCAACCACATTCCATGCTGACATAAGATACTTGATGTAAGATGTTGGAGCCCCTTAAAGGAGTGTTGGTCTTGATTAGGACTTAGCATAGATAATATGATCCTCCTCTAGCCCCATGATCTTGGACAATGACCTTTGATGCCAGGACATTGGCTTGGAGGGTAAATGCACCCTTGAGATGAGAGGCCTCTAGGTTGGTGTTGTACCTTCTTGATGGGTGTTTCTCTTTTCGTGATGGTGATTGATGGCAATGGTTACTTAGGCCCCTTTGGAGGGCTAGATGCACTTTCTATCTTGATGACATCGTGCTCTAGCTTTATGACATTATCATAGTATCCCATTTGATGATGGCATGAGCTTTTGGAGGATGACCTTGGGCTTGAGAGCTATTTTAGTGATGAGGCACTTCCCTTGGATGGAGAAATATGACTTATGGGATAGGATACATCACTTGAGCTATCCTTTGCACCTTTTTATGGAGATATGTGCCTTTTGGATGATGACACCACCCTTGGAGGATTTAAAATCACACATATGGGTTAATTGAGGCTTATTTTCATGTTATTTCATTGTTTCGACTATTTTTGGGAGTCGACTTGATGACCCATCCACCTTGTATCATGGATTTAATAATTTGTAGGGCTTTCTAGTCTAATTTAAAGGAAATCGACTTGGTTACCCTCATATAAATAGGGGAGTTGATTTCCTCTTAGATCATAGTCACACTTGGAACATATCTTATAGTCAGTATGCGATATTGGGCTAGTAGCACCCCCCTTGTCAATTGTGTGATTAGACACAAAATCATAAGCATTTAGTCATATAACTTTTAAGGTCATTTTTAACAAAAAACCAATAACCTTAACTTCCCACAAATCGAAGATATCCCTACTAAGAATGAAACATTTAATCCTTCAAACCATGGATTTTCTACAAAGGTTGTGAGTCCCTTTACATTCCATGAACCTACCTTCATTGAGTGTTGGTAGCAATGTGGACCATTTCTTCTTCATCACCCATAGGGTTGACCAATTCTTTGAATGCATTCGACAAGATTACATTTCTAAAATTTGGGGGGCTTGCTCCTAAATGCACTGAGTCACTAACCTAGGGCGACTTCAAATATTTCTCAGCCTTCAGAGCCATTTGATGTTTCAATAGAGGAGGTGGAGACTGCACCCTCTACCAACCCCCTCCCCCTACCTGAGAAGAGGAGGCTTGAGAGGGGCATACAATCTCCTTCCCAACAACAGAGGTTGTGAGCTTATCGCCGACAATTTTTGAGTGGCAGTTTTGGCTATCTAGACATTTTGGGTCTCCATGCTTTGTCACTGAGAGGACTTTCAAACCACTTGGATCTACCCATAATGTAGGTAAAAGGAGAAAAGTTCAGGACTGAAGCCTTTAGGTTTAACCATGAGAGGGCAATCACAAATTATATGATTAGGAATCTTGCATCTAAACCATGTGTTTAGGAGGTTTATATACCTCAAAGGCTGTGTAAGCACTTACCCCAACTCAAATAAAGACCAATTCCTTCAATTATTTTGACAGGTTAACTTTGAGATATACTCTTCCCAAAGTCCTAGGACAAAAAATGTTGAAATATGTAAGTAGGTTCAGTCTTCATATGTACTCTTGATTCTTGTATATTGTAAAATGTAAAAGAAATTATTATTATTATTTTTTTTTTGTAGCATGGGTTTCATGCTCAAGGTCATTTTATTTTAGGTCAAAGCACCCATTGAGTGCTTCTAGGTTTTTTCATTGAATCAAGAAGTCAAAGAGTCATTGTCATATGTATAAGACCCCATTGGGAATTTTGTAACATGTCAAAAGAATTACTTTTGAGTCAAAGTGTCAAAAATACCCCTCCAAGACCAAGTCGGCCTGGCAGAGAAGAAGTTGGCCTAATTAGGGCATGTTGTCCTCCTTGGAAGCCTATATATAAGAGAACATTCGACCTCCTATGGACTCACTCAGTCACTCACTCATCTATCAAGTGAAGAACAAGAAGAAGAAGGCAAGCGAAGGAGTTGAAGGATGAAGGAAGATAATATTTCGATCTCTCCCTCTCTACATCTCACATGTGCGAAAAGAAGGCTAGGGTTTTGCAGCTATTAGGTTGAACTTTTTCAAGAAGTCAAGAAGGATTGAAATCTAAGGAAGAAGAGGCAATTTGATATCTAAGGCTAGGTTTTTGCAGCTACTAGACCGAATTTTTTCAAGAAGTCAAGAAGGATCGAAATCTAAGGAAGAAGAGGCAATTTGATCTCTCTCAAGGCATAGAAGAAGAAGCAATCCAAGCAAAGGAAGGAAGAAGCTCTAGAAGCCCTAATTCTCCCACACGTGTGAAGCTGTAGTTGGCTGCAGGGCGCCGAAAATTTCAGACTTGCAATGGGGGCTGAAAATCTGTAGCTGGGGGTCAAAGTTGTGCTACTGGAAAAGATTTGACTTGGTTTGACTTGGATAGAAGAAGCACATCATCAAGGAGGTCTAACTTGGTCTTGGAAGGGTATTGGTCTTGGTCTAGAGGTCTTGGAATTTGTCATTTGAAGAATTTATAAAAAGAGAAGAGATTTGTGGGTTTTCCTCTCAAGAGGAGAGGTTTTAGCCGTGGCTAGCAGCCTACATCTTGTGTTCTTGTTTACTATATCTTCATGTTTTGGTAGTTGTTTGATGATAAGAACAACATAATAATAAGAAAAGAAGAAGCTAATAATCAAGAAAAGTAAAAGAACATCACAAGAAGTTGTAAAGTCTAAGAGAAATCACCTCTTTTGTAGCCCTATTGATTTCTCAACATGGTATTAGAGCGAAGGTTGACAAAGGGCATGATGAAAATCACTACATCCTTGAAGAAGTTGTTAAAGTTCTGATTGAAGTTGTTCTCTATGACAACAAGTCACCTAAAGCAAGGCATCAAAGCATTTAAGGATCTCCTATCATCCATCAAGAACTATCTGACCAAGACCTCCACTACAAAGGACAAAGGATTATTCTCAGCACTTACAGGTACATTTGAGATGAAAATATATGGGTAATTGACAGTGGAGCATCTAGACATATGATAGGCGAACATAGACAACTAAAGACCCTATCAAGAGGAAAAACTTCCTATTCGGTCAAACTTGGAGACAAGAAGAGTTATGCATTAAGAGGGACTGGAACAACTTCGTTGGAGCTAGAAGATGGAGGAAACATACATCTCAACAACATTCTATTTGTTCCAGGTTTGAAGAAAAATTTACTTTCCATTTCATGTTTAGAAGATAAAGGAGATATAATATCTTTTATAGATGGAAAGGTTATGGTTTGGGATAAGGGCTCTAGCATCAACAATGCAAAAGTTATTGGGATTCGTGAAAGAAGACTACAGATTACTTACACCTCTCTCTCAAGCCTTGGTTCACATTGAAGTCAACCCATGTGAGCTTTGGCATAGAAGGCTTGGACACCTTCATTACAAAATCTTACCAACTCTAAACACAATGGTGAATGGCATCCATGAGCTAAAGGAGGATCATGAAGGAATTTGTAAGGGATGTGCATTAGGGAAAAATGTAAAGAAACCATTTGGAAGCAGTGCTTTAAGAGCTAAAGAAATCTTGGATCTCATTCACTCTGATGTTTGTGGTCCTATGTCTACAAAATCTCTTTGAGGTCATCTATACTATGTGACTTTCATTGATGACCACTCAAGGAAGACTTGGATTTATCTACTTCAGTCTAAGGATGAAGTAATTGAAAAATTTCAAGAATTCAAAGCAGAAGTAGAAAATCTTATAGAAAGAAAGATAAAGGTCCTAAGGTTCGATAATGGAGGAGAATACACATCGAAGGAACTTATAACTTTTTTTAAGGAGGTTGGAATTAAGAGGGAGCTGATATTTCCATATAATCCAGAACAAAATGGAGTAGCAGAAAGGAAGAATTGTACAATTGAAGAAAGTGTAAGAGCAATGTTACATGATTAAGACTTCATCAATTTTTGTGGGGTGAGGCATCAAAAACAACTGTATATATTTAAAATCGAAGTCCTCATAGATCACTTGACAACATGACTCTTGAAGAAGCATTTACTGGAAAGAGACCATGTGTAGATCATCTCCGAATATTTGGTTTCCCTGTCTACATTCATATTCCAAAAGATAAAAGGAAGAAATTAGTTCCTACAAGCTTGAAGGGCATATTTGTTGGCTATAGTAACTCTCCAAAGGCATACATGATCTACATAAAGGAAGGGCACCGAATTGAAGTAAGCAGAGATGTGATTTTTGATGAAAGCATTGCATATAAGAAATCTAAGGATCTCTCGATTGATTCTAATGATGAAGAACTACCTATGTTTGAAGAGTGTCCAAGGGAAGAAGAAGGTCCCAGTGAAGCCGTGCAACAAGTCATAATCCCTAAAAATCGGAAAAGATCACATTGGTTAAAGTCTACTCTTCAAGAAGCAGAAGGACATGTTGCAGCAAAAGGTACATTCAGGGAAAGCAAGAAGCCTAAAAGGTATTCAGGGTATGCAATCTATATGAAAAATTTAATTGAAGCATAACCATCCACCTTTGAAGAAGTTGTCAATCATCAAGAATGGAAAGATGCTATGAACGAAGAATATCAATCAATAATGAAAATGGAGTTTGGGAAATCGTTCCCAGGCCGAAAGACAAATCTGTGGAAACTTCCAAATGGCTCTACAAGATTAAGCATGCAACAGATGGAAGCATTGATGAGTACAAAACAAGGTTTGTGGCTAGGGGTTTCTCTCAACAAGAAGGCATCAATTATGAAGAGACATTAGCATCTATAGCTAGATACACAACTATTAGATTGTTAGTCTCTTTGGCAACATCTATGGTATGGAACATCCATCAAATGGATGTCAAAACAATGTTCTTGAATGGTACCATTGATGAAGAAGTGTATGTCGAACAACCCTTGGGATATGAAGTACATGATAGAGAAACTCATGTCTGCAGGTTAAAGAAGACACTTTATGGCCTCAAGCAAGCCCCAAGGGCTTGGTATGTGAGGATGGACACATATCTACAAAGATTGGGCTTTTCAAAGATTTCTATTGATCCGAATCTTTATATCAAGATAGTGAAGGATGAACTCGTGATCATTCTTCTATATGTGGATGATCTTCTCATAACAGGTGTGGAATGTTGTAATCAAGAATGCAAGTGACAATTAGTAGTAGAATTCAATATGAAGGATCTAGGGATGATGCACTATTACTTGGAGTTGGATGTTTGGCAAAGGCCTGGTGAAATATATCAAGGTCAAGGAAAGTATGTGATTAAGATGCTGCAAAGGTTTGGCATGATGGACTGCAAACCTATGACAACCCCCATGATCACAAAATTTGAAGAGGTTAAGAAGCTCTGATTCAAGCCCTATGGATCCTACAAGTTATAGACAATTGGTTGGCATTCTGATGTATCTTGTGAATAGTCGACCAAACATTTGCTTTTTAGTGAATATTCTCAGTGGGTTTCAGATAGAGCCTAAACATGACCACTGGATAGCAGCCAAGCATACACTGAGATATCTGCAAGGAACTATACACTACTTCCTCAAATATGATAGAAAGAATGATATCCAATTGATTGGATATACAAATTCTGATTGGGGAGGCAGTGAGACAGATGGAAGAAGCGCTACTGGAGGACGTTTTAGCTTGGGATATACTATGATCTCATGGATGAGTAGAAAGCAAGAATCAATTGCTTTGAGTAGTGCTGAAGCTGAATATATTGCAACATGTGAATTTAGTAGAGAAGCGGTTTGGTTGAGGAAGTTGTTATCCGATATGTTTGAAGGACCTATGGACCCTACGATTGTACATTGTGACTGTTGGTTCTCGAATCGTTCCTTAATAAGAACAACTCAAGAATGCATTCACTGAGGAGTTTTTATATCCTCCCGCTCTAGGCGTTTTAGGTTGACCACCTACACACCACAGGGGGTATCCTTGACTATATTTGTATAATGTTCATAATGCAAATAGAATAAGGTCAGATAGTGATCAAACAAGGCGTTGTAGCAATAATACGGTATTACAAAGACATTTTAATCACTAACAGTTGATGAATAATATAACTCATGCATCAATGATAAACTTAAAACACTTTACAAATAAAGGAAAAAATAAAATAAAATAAAGAAAACTTAATACATGAAATGTAACAATAAATATAGGTACTTGAGACAATAAATGTACTCAATAATAATTTGTAAGAACACTACAACATGTGTAATTATTCTTTCCTTCTCGAATTGACTCTTCAATAACTAATGATACTAATAGTAAATATCAGAACCATTAAACCATGAAGATCAACACGAGAGTATAATGATTACAAAGTTTCATTCATATCTCAAACACGAAAATATTATAGACACTACAAATAAAGAAAAACATAACAATCTGTAAATACACAAGGCAAAAGATCGTTCTTAGCCCCAGAGACAGGCTTTTTGAACTATCCCTCAATCAAATACCCAATATGCAATCACTTAATTCGATAATATATATCAGAATATAAAGAGACTATATTGAAAAGAAACTACTAAACACAGAACAAGTCCTGCATTCAACGTTTTTTAAACTGTTATGGACAAACTCCTATATGAAAAAGGAAATTTGTCAAAAATGTAGAGTTATCTCATTCAATCAATGAAGATTAGTGTATCATGTACAATCAGATCCATAAAACAAAATTTGGTTCTTCTGTCAACAATCCCCTTATTATGAGAAACAAGGCTTTAAATAGTAATAACATAAGTAACTGTCTCAGACTTAATTAAATGTCAGAATTAAAAATTAAATAAATTAATTAAAATATCATGATCGCCTTTGCGACTTAGACCCCTTAGATTTCTTTGACGTGCTCGCAGGAGAGGAACTTTGAGCTCCGCGCATTTTAGATACAGGTGTCTGATTTGTGATTAGTGGGATCTCACTCCAATCCTCTGGTTGATCCATTACTGATTGCATTTGTTGAACATCTTGAGTGGTTGAAGACGTATGCTCTAGGATATTGTTCCATTTTATGAACCTTCTGACCTTAGTAATCTTGTCCCATTCCATCATTGATAACCAAGGCACACTTTTATATTTAGTTATTACTACAACCAGACGATATTTGATTTGATAACGTATCGTGGGAAGATTTTGTATTAACTTATTGATTCTGGCTAAGATGGTAAAGTCTCTACAGAGGGCATTGACTACTATAGATGGTGAAACGGATTCCTCCCCCTGTATGGCTAAACAACCAAGGTCTTGCTCTGCGTTCTTCAACTTATCATAAAATTCTTCATTAGAGATCAACCAGTTCTCTTTTCCCTAGAAGGATGGGACGCCAAATATGCCTAGATAATTCTAATCGATCCTGAAATCCTCGATTTCTTTAGAGGCTTTGTCGAATTCTTCTCGCATGAGTTGCGTCGAACTGTGTTTTTATTTCATCATACAAAGTGAAAATACACAATCGCCCCTTGGAGGTAGACTCATTTTTGCGAGAGTTTCGTCTTCCAAAGTGTTGGTGAAATCGATGATCGGATCAATGCCCTTTAGTCTTTCTTCCAACACTGAAGCTATGCTTTTCGCCTCCAGACTGGCGCTCTTGATTATTGCCTTTTCATAGTCAGAGAGGATCTATACATAGGCTCTTATTATTGAGATTTTTTGTTTAATCTCCTTCCAAATTTCCTGTTTTTCCTGTATGAGGACTTGTCTTCCTATGGTGGTTACTCTGATCACTTCTTGCAAGGTTTTGACCTCACCTGTCTTTCTTCAAGTGTATTCTAGATCTGTTCAATCATGTCATTCTTTTGCGCTAGTAAATTTTCCTCCCTCCTCTCGGTTCTTTGTTTCTCTTGTCTAGCCTCTTCAAGTTCTTGTTCTAATTGAGAAACTTTTATGCGCAAGAACCTTGAGCCTTTAGCTTCTGATACTTGGGAGGTGACAAGGGCTTGATCAACTATAGTTTTATAGTCTGTAATAGTTTTTAGATGTTGTTCTTCTCTTGCATGAAACTCCTCCTTTAAAACTTCCAACTATCTGTATGTTCTTTTGAATTCTTCTTCCTTAAGTCGGACGAAAGTTTTCATCTTTTGGAGTTGAGTCTCAACTTCTTCTCTCCTTTCGAAAGCTTGGATTAAAATATGGGGGTCGTAGTCCAGTATCTTCATAATGGTCTGTAGGATTTTAATCTCTTTTTCTTTTTCCTCCACTAATTTCTTAAATGGTTCAATTTCTTTGGGTTGGCCAGCTTGACTAATCATTGTGTCTTCCTGCTCTTTATTCTAATTAGCTTTGGTTCTCCGAGCTACTCGTGCAATATGTAATTGGTCAGATACCTTTTCAAACATATCTTGCATCTCTCTATTTCCTATTGTTGAGTCGAGTAATCGTCTAACAACGATTTCCCCTGCTTGTCGGTGCAAGTTGATCATATCAAGATCTGACACGTTACCCAAAATAATCGCCAAGGAGGACGTAGGAGAACCTACCATTTATTGATTCTTTACCAGTTCTGGTTGGATTACTGCGAGATTAAAGATATTCATCTCGAAATCGGCAAAAGAGATAAATCTTGGTCCAGCTGTGGAGACCATGTCCTTGAGTACTATTTCTTCTACCAACTGAGACTGTTTCGGCAGGCTAACTTTGTGCCCACTTTCAACATTGACTTCCCTTCTGTAAAATTGTGTTTGATATCTAGGGCTTGAACCCTAGAATCCTTCGACCTAGTATTGGCAAAAGAGATAAATCTTGGTCCAGCTGTGGAGACCACGTCCTTGAGTACCGTTTCTTCTACCAACTAAGACTATTTCGGCAGGCTAACTTTGTGCCCACTTTCAACATTGACTTCCCTTCTGTAAAATTGTGTTTGATATCTAGGGCTTGAACCCTGGAATCCTTCGACCTAGTATCTTCAATCGCTTGTTGCATTTCCTTATTTAATTGTTCTACTTCCTGTTCAAATAATTCAGTATCAACATCACCTTCTTATGCTTTCACTCGCCGCATTGCCTTTTCTGGGTCTAAAACCTTTGATTTCCTTTTTGTTACTAAAACGAATGTGGTGGGTGACGACAATTCAGTTTTTGTCTCAAGAACTTGCGTTTCAGTTAACAGTGGAGCTTGGTGGTCTGTTCCTTCATTTCTTGTTGCTGTCTGCGTTACCATCTGTGTATGACCATCCAACGACAAAAGGGTGTTTTCTAGCTTTTCTCAGTTACGAAATAATCGCTAGTGGATCATATTGCCAACATTCATCTTGCAGCAGAACAAATGACAACATTTCCCTTTCCAGGGCATCTATGGCATTTTGTTCTTAGCGATTAAAAGCGAGATAGAGTATGGATAACTAAAAGTGGTCCTTTTTGCTTTGAAACAAAATGCAATTCATTTACAGTGATTTTTTTCCTAAGTATTTCATAAGCAAAAAGTAAAGGTGAGATATATTTTGGCAGTTGGAAAGGTTGTATTTCGAAACCATACACAGACGAATTAGAGAGAAATCAGGGTAAAGGAACCAACTTACTATACTTTCTTCCTTAGTAAGTCTGAGGATTCTCCTTTGTTCCTCAGAAATCATGTCTACAGTTCCTCCAGTGAGTTTGATTTTCAAGTGAAACGAAAAACAGTCTATGTATTGAGCATAGGAATTAGGAAGGAGTTTTGGATACATTACATTAGTCCATTTGAAAACTTCCTTTTCTTTATCATTTTCATCTTTAATATTTAGGAGGAGCTTAGTACATAAGAAATAAGAAGGATAATATCAAATGGACCAAGTATGTATAGTGGCGACATGAGCTTGAATGGAATGGCAGTGGAAAGGTCGACTGTAATAGCTCGGACTAAGCATTTTGAAAAATTGATCAGCTGCTGGTCCGATTTCAAGGTAATAAGCCAAATAGCTAGGAAGATAGACTCATCCATCTTCAAATCATCTGCCAACCCAAAAATAATAGAAAAAAGGGATATCAAGGTCTGGTACAAGGGTTTCAACAAATTGGTAGGCATAAGGAATTGTAATTTTAACCCGGGGTCAGGGTTTTGGAGTAGACTTCTGAAAAGCTCAATTTATCCTTCTCAGCCCAAGTGATGAATTCTTGGTCCAATCCCTTATCTGTTATGTCAATTCTTGAAGCGGGGGTGTCGAGCATTTTAGAAACCACTTCCTCTTTAAGCTTGAGAAAGACATTACGGTTTGAGGGAGAAATAATGGCTTGTTGTCCAGGTTCAAAATGCTTGGCAAGTAAGAGAATGGATTCCGGGTCGAAATGGATAGGGGCAACGTAGCAGCTAAAACCCCAGATTTCATAAAACACAGGTATTCATTAGAGACATTCAAAGAGGAATTCAAAGTTCTTTTCAGAGTGAGGACATCTGTTAAATGTGTCTGGGTATCAATAACACCAGTTAATTCATTTACTAAGGCCTCCTTGGATGATGATTTTGACATTTTTCCTCCTCTTAGAAACTAAATCGACAGACAACTTTAAAATGTAAGAACAAAGGGGAAGATCTTACCTGGTTAGTGACAATAGTGTTTCAATTTCAGGCCTGCGGGCAGAGAGCAATTCTCACCACTCTTGGGTTGTCGGGCAACATGCAAGGAGAAAGGAAGAAACACGAGCAAAATGACGAAAAGTTGGAAAAATTGAGCTTTAATTAGGCAAGGACATTAATTAATGAAATATGACATCTGTCACCTTACACTTGGTGGGCTCAGGGACCTGGTCATTGATGCGTGTGAGGTGAGCGGTCGAAATTACATCGGGTCGGCGAAAAGTGTTATCGTTATTGCATGTTTGGACCTGATGTAACCCGAAAACCGTTGGATTAGTTTTGAACAGACGACCGTGATACATCAGGTGGAGATGACTGCACATCTTTACATGAGACGAGGTAATTTGGTGTCCGATTGCCTAAAAATTAATTGAGACTTACACTCGTCAGTGGTGATAAAGCAGTTAATGTCTACGTGAGTTATAGCCTGATGGGTTGTTGCGGACCATTAACATTCAAAAGGTGCATAATTAAACATAAGATATATGCACTCGATGCCATGCTCTCCTGTTTTAAATAAATATTAAAGAACGCACTTATAGAACTTAGCATTATCATTTCGGGAGGTTAGGGAGGGGTGAGTTTGGTTGATAACAGTGACAAATCAGATTGTTAGAAAACCCCGTATTCCATGGAAAGACGAAGCGCATAAACAACAAGTATCGTTACATATTAAAGTTGGTGCAAGATGGAGTGTTGCATCTACAATATATCTCCACTAATGAGTAGGTAGCTGATATTTTGACAAAATCTCTTCCTAATAAGAAGCTTGTGTATTTGAGAAACAAGCCTGGATTGGTTGATATCTCCTCCCTAGTTGAGAGGGAGAGATAGACACATCGTTCTTGCCTTCACTTTCTGAAGAAGGAATGGAGGATTGTGTAAGCATATGGTTTTCGATACTCTTTGAGGATGAGGTAGGGCATCCAATATATAAGAATAGTCGAAGAGGAAATTCCTTGAGGATGTGTTATTCCAAGACAAGAATTCCTAGGACATAGCTTGTGAACATTCGGTTGGGGTATGTGCCTTGAGAGACAATTGTGATAGTGTCTATAAGTCATTGTTTCGCCAACATTGTGCTCTTATCTTGTGGAGAGATATAGTTGTTAGTCAAGGCCTTGCTATGTGACAATGCTGGTTGGTATGATAAGATGCAAATAAGTTGAAATAATAACTTATGAGATGGCTTACAAATCTGACTCTTCTTATGAGATCTCTTTAGAATGAGAATGTCCATGTACCATTATGAATACCTCCCTAGTCAAGAGGGAGCGTTGAAATATGTAAGTAGGTCCGGTCTTCATATATACTCTTTATTCTTGTATTGTAAAATGAAAAAGAAATTATTATTATTATTTTTCTTGTAGCTTGGGTTTCATGCTGAAGGTCATTTTATTTTAGGTCAAAGCACCCATTGAGTGCTTCTAGGTTTTGTCATTAAGCCAAGAAGTTAAAGATACATTGTCATATGTATAAGACTCCATTGGGCATTTTGTAACAAGTCAAAATAATTATTTTTGAGTCAAAGTATCAAAAATATCCCTCCAAGACCAATTTGGCCTGGAAGAGAAGAAGTCGACCTAATTAGGGCATGTTGTCCTCCTTAGAAGCCTATATATAAGAGAGCATTCAACCTCCTATGGAATCACTCATTCACTCACTCATCTATCAAGCGAAGAACAAGAAGAAGACAAGCGAAGGAGTTGATGGACAAAGGAAGACAATATTTCGATCTCTCTCTCTACATCTCACATGTGCAAAAATAAGGCTAGGGTTTTGCGGCTACTAGGCTGAAGTTTTTCAAGAAGTCAAGAAGGATCGAAATCTAAGGAAGAAGAGGCAATTTGATTTCTCTCAAGGCATAGAAGAAGCAGTCCAAGCGAAGGAAGGAAGAAGTTCTAGATGCCCTAATTCTCCCACACGTGCGACGCTGTAGCTCGCTGTAGGGGGCCGAAAATTTCAGACCTGCAGTGGGGACCGAAAATCTGTAGCTGGGATCGAAGTTGTGCTGCTGGAAGAGATTTGACTTGGTTTGGCTTGGATAGAAGAAGCACATCATCAAGGAGGTTTGACTTGGTCTTGGAAGGGTATTGGTCTTGGTGGGTATTGGTCTTGTTGTAGAGGTCTTGTAATTCATCATTTGAAGAATCTATAAGAAGAGAAGAGATTTGTGGGTTTTCCTCTCAAAAGGAGAGGTTTTGGCCCTAGCTAGCAGCCTACATCTTGTGTCTTTGTGTACTATTGATCTTCATGTTTTGGTAGCTGTTTGATGATAAGAACAACATAATAATAAGAAAAGAATAAGCTAATAATCAAGAAAAGTAAAAGAACATCACAAGCAGTTATCAAGTCTAAGAGAAATCACCTCTTTTGTAACCCTATTGATTTCTCAACAAAAAATTGGTTGGTTCATGTCACATAAACCCCCATAGGGTACTAAAATACAGTCTAGAAAGTCCCAAAATTGGATAGAAAGGTCTGGGAAGTGAACCTACACTAAGCAGTAGATTTGGACAAACTGCTTGGCAAAGAAATCATCGACCCAAGGGGATAAAACAACCAAAGTGTTCACACACAACCAGCGGCCACTAGAAACAATAGCAGAACAACGTAGCTCTTTTTGCAGGCTTCAGATAATCAGACAATCCCATCAATAAAGCTCCTAGACTTTCTTTACCTAAGCTTTTATGATGGCCTCAGGGAGATTCCCATTAACAAACACCCAAGTGTGTGCACCTTTTGATCTTATAAAAAAAACAGAATGCTCATCAACGGATAAATCCACAGGGATTTCATCAGGAGGAACTTTATTTCCTCGTGGAAGACTTTCAGAACAGAATTTCAATGGCCTTCAGTGGTAATATGCTCACAGTTGATGGGAGCACTGGTACCGTGGATGAAAGAGTATTTGTCAGATGAACAAACCTGCCATTGTGCCCTGAGTATTCCATTATAAGGCACCCTCAGGCCTTGTGGCAGGCAGTAATAGCTGCTTAGGGCCACTGTAGAACAGCTAAGCTGTCAGGGCACAGAGTATTGGGGAAAGCGTACAGACCCAGCCCATCAAAAGCCTCCTATTTCAAGAATATGATCAAAACTAAAGACCCAAAGCATTAAAACCCCCCTCTTTCAAGCATATCAACAAAACTTCTCAAATTACTCGTTCACCAATGCAATTTACAGCTTCAATTCCCTCCAAAAAAGTTTTCATATGTTTCAAAGACCAATGATCTCATAGTTGATAGAATTTATGCCATTAACGGAAAAAACAAAGTATTTTTAGACTTTGTGGGTCTGCAATTTCGTTAAATTGGCCCTGTTAGATGATTTATTTTGAAAAAAGAAAAAAAATCAAGGAACGAACCTATCTTCTACACTTCATGGATCATGCATAGCTGTTTGCTTTGTTAGTGAGCTTGTCCTCATTTATAAACTTGACTGATTGGGGTCTCTATTATTTTTTGTGTCTGCAGTGGGTTGACTACCTCAAACTATAAAGAGATGAATGATTTGTATGCAAAATACAAGGATCAAGGTATTATCCAAACATAAATTGTATCTGTTTAGTTATGACCATATTTAAATTACTCTTTATTTTAGCTGTCTTATTATTTCCTGGTGTTGACAATAGGATGCATCTTATGCCAGGGAAGTCAGAGTGCTATCCTTTGTTTTTTGCATGTTTCCCTGGGTAATCTGATCCTTATGTTAGTTTTGATTTCATTCTATTAAAAGCTATTCATAATTTTAAACAATGTGTTGTCATGGGTCATGCAGTTCCATATTACCAGAACCCTGACCAGGAGACCAATTGCTTATTCTGTTTCCCATTCTCCCATTCTTATCTTGAATTTACATTAGTATATGATCAATTCTATGTGTATAATATGTATTTGATGGGGCCAATTGCGCTTTGAATTGTTGGTGAATGGGTGTACTGTTAAGGCACTCCTTGTGAAAAGGTCACCGGTTCAATTCCACTATGGGTTAGCCGAAAAAAAAAAAATGTGCTTGATGGGGGTTGGGTTCACTTTTCTGTTACTGCAGAGTCTTCTATCTCTGTTTCTTGTTCCTTCCATATTTACTGTTTCTGTTAACACAGATCCAGTCCGTCCAGATTTTGCATACTGACATGATCTTTCTAGGGAGTATTGAAGGTGGCAATCCACATCTTCAGATTGAACCGGTGAGGATATATATCATGAAAAGCCTATGTAGCTTGGTGCAGAGAGGACCTCCGGCTGGGGGCAGGTTCTTGGAGTATACTTCCTAGCCTGTCCAATTTCAGTAAAGGGTTTCTTTATCTCAATAGGCACATCCCAAAGATTTGCTTAAGTTCTCCGATGGAGGTCAAAACTTGAAACAGACTTGATTGTGTGGTTATTTAGTTTCTAGAACTATTTGATAGAAGGATTTTGTAGGAGTTTTCTTCTGGGTTTCTTTCACTTAGGTATATATACTTCTACAAAAACTCATGCAATTGGAGGTGGCAATCCACATCTTCAGATTGAACTGGTGAGGATATATATCATGAAAAGCCTATGTAGCTTGGTGCAGAGAGGACCTCCGGCTGGGGGCAGGTTCTTGGAGTATACTTCCTAGCCTGTCCACTTTCAGTAAAGGTTTTCTTTATCTCAATAGGCACATCTCAAAGATTTGCTTAAGTTCTCCGATGGAGGTCAAAACTTGAAACAGACTTGATTGTGTGGTTATTTAGTTTCTAGAACCCTTTGATAGAAGGATTTTGTAGGAGTTTTCTTTTGGGTTTCTTTCACTTAGGTATATATACTTCTGCAAAAAATCATGCAATTGATGAACGAGGGGCCCAAAGATCAACAAATGGTCTGCCATGCATTAAGTTTAGTGGCTATTCAATCTTAAAAAGTAACCAAGTTTATAATTTAAGTATATAGATCCTAGGGGTTGAGAAAAGAACTTAAACCTTCTCCTTTTGAATACATGAATCATAATTGATGGTGTCGACCTCCCTGGCCATGTTGAGAACAGACATGGGTGCCTAACATGCATGGAGTTATATTTGAGTCCTGAGCTTTACCAGGTCAAGATCAAAATCATTTGCATAAATACGGTAAATATCATAGGATATACATCTCATGCTCTTGCCCTACTTGTCTGGGTAGGTAGGGGAAAGGTGATGTTGATGTAATGATGGCTGTCAATGGACTGTGGAGTGAAGAGAGTTGCTTTCCTTTCAGTAATACAGTTATTGATATACTTCTAAGAAAAGGAAAGTTCATGTAAATCTTGAATGCTGGGTAAAATATTGTCAGAAATGTGTTTATTGGTGAATCAAATTTTTGGAGAGTTACTGAGAAAAAAGCCCACATAATTCCCCCACTTCACTTGCAGGCATTTAATAGTAAACTAAACAATACAAACCTACTGTTCTACCTCATACAAGACACTCCCTTGCCTTCTCTGGGGGTCTTATCCCATACTTCATATAAGATACCCTCTTCGAAGGGTTGATACGAGTGGCTTACCTTTTAAGATGGTCACAAAATAATATTCCATAGATATGCAAGGTCCATTCCGTGTAGAACTCTGTAGATGTTCTTGGCTTCAATGTTCCAATGTAGACCACGTCAGTCTAAAATACAGCCTCCTGAGAAAAATAGGCTGTACAACTGTTGTGCCAGTTTTCGTATGTATCTGATTTGAGCATTGACTCCCTTGGAGTGGTTTATTGGCTTCCAATCTCGATCACATCAATATAAAATACAACCCCCTGGGAAAAGTAGGCTGTATGACTTTGTGCCCAGTTTTCATATGGGGCTGATTTGAGCATTAGATCCCTTGAAGTGGCTTCCTTCTTAGTTAAGAGTGGCTTCATCTTGGTTTATGCACCTTGCATTTTAGTTCCCTTTGCTTTTTAACTTAGTTTTTAATGTTGTACTCCCCTTTGCTGGCTTAACATGAATGATGCAAAATATTGATTTATTGTGTTTTGAGGCAGCAACCCTTGTTGCGCCGAGAGGCGCATCTACAGCCCAGTTTGACCCCGATGTCAGGTATGTCAGGTTCTCATACAAAATGTCGGCTTAAATTAAAAAAAGAAAGAAAGAAGAAGTGTCGGCTTAACAAATAAATTTTAACAATCATATAAATAAACCAATCTATTGCATATCCCCTTCGAGAGATGCTTGATCGAGCATAAGCATAAGTAACTGTTGACCAAGTTAATCCACTTGAAATCCGAGTAATAGATCCAATTGGCTTACTTTACCCAGTGCCTATCAAAGTAGACCTAGTGCCAATCAAAACAACGGATCCGCCATTATACGCACCAACAACAGACTACAGACATGGTGGAAGGACTACAAATCCACTGGGGCATCCCACCGCTGTAGAATGGTAAGGCTTATCCAAGCTTACATATTTGCAACGCGTTTAAGCAACAAAGAGCAACAAGTCAATAATAATAACCACATGCAAGATCCAATCAAACACTTTTTTATGCTCAGTGATAAATTTTTTACGTAAGTTTTCATCGGTTGATCGAATATCATGAAGAGGAGAACTGTTCGAATCGCAAGTTTGAGTTTAGGATTGAAGAAACTGATGCCAAAGCACATTGAAATTCTTTATATCAGCATATTAACAAAACAAAACAAAACAAAGAGATTTGAAAAACTTGATTTTTGTGTTTTACATTGCAATTCCCAGCCAAAAGTTCGTTATTTGCACAGATGCAAGTTCGTGAGATTTGTGCCATATTCGGTTTGTTATCACTATTTGCTTGCTTATATTACAGACAGATTTAAAGAGATTTAGATGAGAGGAAAAGAGTTAGTTTTAAATGCTCTTCAAGCTTTGGAGATTTGCCAGGAGCAGAGCCAAGACTTGAACAAAGCAAACATTCGTTCAATTTCATACCTTTCTTTAAAAAAAGAAAAAAAGAAAAATCGACAGTGATTGTAAAATGTGTTTCGTAATTGATTCTTCATAAAATTACTCAATAATGCCTTTTACTTCTGAATTGCGTTATAGACATAGAAAGCGTTACAGAAGTTAATGGAATAAAAATCCATATAGGTTATCATTTTAGATTTTAATCATTTGTCAAATTTAATTTTGTATGAAAGCACTCACTATAGAAACCATTATCTACCAGCTGGAAAGGGCGAGAAAACATTATGCATTAGAAAACAGTAGAAAAAAGATGAAAATAAATATGGATATTTACTATTTCCACTGAAAAAAAGATGAAAATTAATTTCAGTGTAGATGTTGATTTCTAATTATATTTGACTACTTCCACTAAGTAAATAAAGCCTCTTTTTATATTTACTCCATAAACCTCTTTATATTTACAATAAGTCAAAAAAGAAATTTTATTTAGGTGAAGCCTATATGCCAAATACCATGGGCTAAATACCATATTTATAAAAGAGCTATGGTAAATAAATAAATCAATATAAAAGAGGTATAAAAAGGCATGATAAATATATAAAAACATATCAAATATCATTATAAATCAACGTCTAATTATATACCAAGTTTATGGGCCAAATACCATTGTAAATAAAAGAGGTATGGTAAATAAATAAAACCTATTTTTTTTATATTTACTCTATAAATCTCTTTATATTTACCAACACTCAAAAAATAGGTTTTATTTAGGTGAATCCTATAGGTCAAATACTATGGGCCAAATTATTATTAATATCATGCCAAAAAAGCCATTATTATCCCTAATATTAATATCAAAATAATAATAATATTATTAAATCTAATATTCATATTAATATTATTATATTTAATAACTTTGGATTAATACAATATTAAATTTTCTATATTATTATATACATTAATGTATCATGATATATATTAACTCTAGATATATATGGAAGGGAAGAACAAAGACAGAGAGTGATAGAGGGAGTGAGAAGGGAGAGATGGGGATAAAATCAAGGAGAGGGGAGAGGAGGAATGAAAAGAGAGAGGGAGAGGAGTGAGAGAGGTAGAAAAGGGTACGCGAGGAAGAGGGAGACATAAATATGGAGAGAAGGGGGGGGGGGGAGAGAGGGATGGAGATAGTGAGAGGATTGGTGGAGGAGGGAGAGAGAGAGAGAGAGAGAGAGAGAAAGTTATGGGGGAAGAGAGAGGATTAGAGGGAAAAGAGAGAGATGGGGGAAGAGAGAGGGAGGTATAGGAGAGGAAGGGAGAGAGAGGAGAAGAGAGGGAGGGAGATAGGAGGAGAGAGGGAGAGAGAGAGATGGAGTTGGAGGGAAGAATAAATACATAGAGAGCGAGAAGTGGAGAGATAGAGGGAGTGAAAAGGGAGAAATAGAGAGAGCATGTGTATGTTTTGGGGTGAGATAAAGAGAAAAAGGAGAGATGGAGGGAATGGGGGGAGAAGGAGAGAGGGAGGGATATATTGACAGAGTTGGAGGGTGAAGAGAGGGAGAGAGAGGGAAAGAGAGAGATATAGACATGGGAGAGAAAGGGAAAAAGGGGAAGGAAGAGAGAGAGGATGTGAGAGAATGGAGAGAGGAAGGGAGAGAGAGATGGAGTTGGAGGGGGAAGAGAGGGAAGACGATTTATTTCACTAAATGCATTGATTTCATTGTGGATGGTGATTTCTAATCCTATTTGATTTCTTGCACTATATGCATTGATTTTAGTGTAGATGTTGAGAGAGAGAGAGAGGAAGAGAGTGATGGGGAAAGAGAGAAAATTGGAGCGAATATATATATATAGCGAGAGAGAGAGAGAGAGAGAGAGAAAGAGAGAGAAGAATAAATACAGAGAGATTGATAAGTGGAGAGAGATATTAAGTGACAAGGGAGAGATGGAGAGAGAGTGTGCATGTTTTTGGATGAGATAAAGAGACAATGAATGAGATATGAAGAGAAGGGATGAGAGAAGGAGAGAGGTAGGGATATAGTAACAGAGTTGGAGGGTGAAGAGAGAGAGTGATAGAGATGTAGGAGAGAAATGGAGAGATAGGAAGGAAAGGGAGGATGTGAGAGGGTGGATAGAGGGAAGGAAACAAAGATGTACTTCAGGGGGGAGAGAGGGAAGAAGATTTCATGCACTAGATGAATTGATTTCAGTGTAGATGGAGATTTCTAATCCATTTTGATTGCTTGCACTAGATGCATCAATTTTAGTGTATATGTTTATTTATAATTATATTTAATTTCTTGCACTATATGAATTGATTTCAATGTAGATGATTGCTAATCCTATATGTTTTCTCGCAATAAATGCATTGATTTCAGTGCAGACGACGATTTTTTATCATATTTGATTCCTTGCACTAGATGCATTAATTTCAGTGTAGATGTTGATTTCTAATTATATTTGACTACTTCCACTAGATGCATTGATTTCAATGTACATTATTTCTAATCGTATTTTATTGCTTGCACTAAATGCATCGATTTCAGTATAAATGGTGATTTCTAATCCTATTTGATTGCTTTCACTAGAAGCATTGGTTTCAATGATGTTGGTTTCTAATATTATTTTCTTTCTTGCACTAGATACATTAATTTCAGTGTAGATGTTGATTTGTAATCCTATTTGATTACTTGCATTAGATGCATCCATTTCACTGTAGATCTTGTTTTCTAATCCTATTTCATTGTTTGCATTATATGCATTGATTTCAGTGTAAACATTGATTTCTGATTTGATGTAATTGGATGTACATTGATGGTACATTAATTTTAAAGTGATTGCATTAACATTGTGCATTAATTTCACTGTAAGCAGGAAAAATTATTGACAATGTACATTTATTTTTATGTTTTAGTAATTCAACCTATTAATATCGAAGAGAAAGAGAGAAAATGTATGATTTTTAGTACAATAGTTCCAGAAAAATATTTAAATGATTTATGATTTCAATTGTGCTTTTCATATAATCGATATGAAAAGATGACAAAACTAACAAAGGTGACAATAAGAATAGTAGAAGAAAATAATTTGAGATTGATTACAATGAAGACTATTTGTAATTAAGTGCATTCTTATTATTCACATTTTCTATCATTCAACAGTATTACATTGTCATTTTGCATTCAAAATTATTATTTCATCATTTTTCATCATTAAATTTATTAACAATATTTATCTCAACAAACTTAGGTAACTAAGCAAATTTTAAAATTAAAATGACCAGTTATCAGACATATTTAGCATATATAAAATTATTATATTTATATTAGATGCATGTACATATTATTCATAAAATTAATCATATGTTCTATATATTTTCTTTGGCTTCACACGACTGGAACCAGCCTAGATCCATCTAACTCCGGATCTATCATGCGCCCAGAGGGATCAAATCTCTCGAGGTGCAAACTTTTCCTCAAGTTTTGCACTCAAAAGATAGGTTTGCACCTCGAGAGATTTGATTCCTCTTGGCGCATGATAGATCCGGAGTTAGATGGATCTAGACTGGTAAGTTGTATCTATAGAAACTCCTTGCTTCTTAATGAAGATGGGGGAGTGCCATTATAACAGACTACAATCTTAATTTTCTGGCTTTTTAGCTATAAGCTAATATAATCTCCTTTCTGCACGTTGGCTGTATTTTCTTAAAGAGTCTGCATTATTAGCTGGTTCTTTTATGTTACTGCCCAATGCACATACTGAATAATCACTTTTTATTGCAGATCTGTTTATATGCAATTTTTATAGTTCAATGTGGTTAAGTTATTTTCCTTCAACACAATCTATTACAGTCTTGATTTATAATCATTTTGTGCAATCGATAGTGTTTAGATACTTAGTGCAGTACCCTGTTATTTCTGTCTCTTAAGATCTGGTTAACCATTGTTCAACGGTTTGAGGAGTTCAATGTTATCTACTTAGCGTGAAAGTCAACATCATGTTGAGTGGTTCAATAAATACCAATAATTTCAGCAAACCACTTTTAGAACTAGATTTTGTTTTACAACTAATTCTGAAGTTTTCTGATATTTTAAGTAATCTGGGAAACTATTTGCAGGATTGGAAATACTGGCCTTCCCATGCAATCAGTTTGGTGAAGAGGAACCAGGTGATAATGCAGAGATTGCAGAAAAGGTCTGCACTCGCTTTAAAGCGGAGTTTCCTATATTTGAGAAGGTCTGTATCTATTTAATATGTTATTTACCTCATGAGGTTCCTTTCTTTTGTGCTAAAGAATAATTTTAAAGTAAACATTTTATTCGGTTGCTTCTTTGGATCCTCACTGTTAAATGTTGACTCTGTGATGTAGATTGAAGTTAATGGTAGTAATGCAGCTCCTATCTACAAGTTCTTGAAGTCAAGCAAGGGTGGGACTTTTGGCGACAGCATAAAGTGGAACTTCACTAAATTTCTGGTGGACAAGGATGGAAATGTGGTAGAACGATATGCACCAACTACGTCTCCATTGAGTTTTGAGGTCTTTTGCGAACCCTATTTCTTAGTTGGATATATCATCTATGCAGTATCCTTGCTATGGCTAGCTCACTACTTAGTCACTTTTCATACGAATTCCCTTGACATTGAATTGCTCGAGTAAGAAATTATAGCGTAGTAATGGAATGCATCCCCGGTAGGAATATTTACTAATATGTTGGTGTCATGTTTGCAGAAAGATGTCAAGAAGCTGTTAGGAGTTGCTTGATTCTTACAAGAAGTAACATATTATTCCCTTTCTGTTTGTAAAATAAGATAAACAGCAAGATTTCAGTAATTCAGTAAGACTTTGTTCTAGTTGCTGCAAACGATTCAAGCAGACATTGTTAGCAGTTTAACGGTTCATTAGAGTGCATATAGTTGTTGCATACACTGTTACCTCTTTTCTTTCATCTGTGTTTCATCAACATAATAATAAGTGTATTTGTAAGCTTTGATATGCATTTTAACTTGAACTTCTGTTGAATGAAGATGATGTGGATGTGTTGTTTCTCCTAGTCTATATCAGTAACATATAAGTTCAACTCAGCACATTACGTGTTTAATTTGTCAGGGGATGAAAATGCAGTTATAATTTTGGACATGGAGATGTAGTCATTGCCATTTCGGAAGCCTATAAATCATGAAAAACATTTTATATGCTATTTTTTGAATGCATATATCCTTTTCACTGTTGTCTGAAAAACAAAATTTCCTAATGGGCTTTAACATATTACTCCCAATTTCTTATAAAACAGTAAAATATTTTTATGCATGCCATAATTGCTATTTTTCCTTGTAAATAACTCTTTGGGAAACTCCCAAGCACTTTTTCTTTATTTTAGAATGATACTTACTATAAAGAAGGCAGTGTAGACTTAGTGCCCTTGACCCATGTCTATCAAACTGTGGACCAGAACAACATACTGGATTATTGGCAACATCTTAGCAAACAGTGCACCAAACAATTAAGCTAACCCTAAAGGATGTATCATAATTATTGTACTTAAATATTTTTAAAACATAGTAAAATTACTGTAAACTGTTTATTTGAATAAGTGGAAAGTTTATATTACAACTTTCTATGAAAAAATATATTTATAATTAAAAGAGTCCAATATTCATAGTTTTAGTTATTACTAGGGATATGCCCTTTTTAAGAATGCTTACAACACAATGTTGGTGAAATAATGTAGAGATGACAGATAAAAGTCATATTCTACCATTAATAATCCTGCTTGGCTTATTGATATTATAAATGCAATACTTCACAGGTAAAGATAACTTCTAGTTATAAATGCAATGCTTAATAGGTAAGATGTCACCCAATTTTGTTTAATCTTTTAGGTAGATGTAAAACTAATTTGGGATACAGATGGAAATAGTGATCTTTCTACTGATACACAGAAAATTCAAAAAATACATACAATAAAATAAATTTTACATCATCATGATTTTTAGGATATAAACCTTTTTTAGGATATAAAGAAAGTTTATATATATATACCAAAAAAACATATCAAATTTGTAGATTCACATTGTCAATCACGTCATCCCTATTTTCTAGATTACAATTTCTTCTAATTGTAGGTCTGCTAATTGTAGAAGGTATGAGACTTCTTGAAAATCATTTTTTTTAAAAGGTACACGACTTCTTGAAAATATTTTTTGTTCAAACAATAATGCACCCATTCCTAATTGTGGACATGGTAATCATAGAAGGTGATACATTATAGGAGACTCATATAATGTCGCTCACAAATTTGTATGATCTTAGAAATGGAGGTGAGACAATTTTCTAAATGTGATTGATTCATTTTCTTATATTAAAATTGATTGGCCAAACTAACTAAACTATGATTTAGGCCTTCAATTAGTTTGATATTAGAAAATATAAAGTAAAGCATTTTTCTAAGTTGTACTGGTTAGCATTGGAATTTTTGAAGAGAGCCCTCGGAATTGTACATTTTTCTTTTCTCATTGTGCAATGATTAAGTGTTATGCTAGGATTATTAATGACATTTGATCTTGTACGCACTTATTATCTAAAAAAATCACATAAGGATGTGACTTTGTAC
Source organism: Pinus albicaulis (assembly GCA_034641835.2). Taxonomy (NCBI): domain Eukaryota; kingdom Viridiplantae; phylum Streptophyta; class Pinopsida; order Pinales; family Pinaceae; genus Pinus; species Pinus albicaulis. Next base: position 1,397,824,187 of record CM076581.1, on the reverse strand, counting down.
ATGTCCTTTCCCTTTTGGAACGGGTAATTTGTTATTGTAACAATTGTTAATTACAATTAATTTTGAAATTGTACATCATATTGTCTCTGTGTAGCCAATACCTAACATGTTAATTATGTTAATATGTTCTACCAAGTACAAACTCATAAAAGTTAATTAAAATAATGGTGACAATGAAAAAGATAATTAGAAAAATTGATGTTGTCCATGTTTTGCAACCCATTGGGTTTGACCTATCCTAAATTGTAGGGTTGGTGTTGTAACCGTGGAAAGTTGGAGATCCTAGATAACATATTGAGAGATCATTATTTTTCATTTTGTATTTATTAAAAAAACATTCATGTATGGAAATGAATTTTAGAGAGTAGGAGTTAGAGAGGAGTAGCGAGGAAGTTCACATAAACAAAATATAATGTGATTGGAGACTATTCTTAGTTGATCTTCTTTAGTTTATGATGCAGTTACAAATTCATGAAAGCATTTCTGCATATTTGTGTAAGGATTATTTTTATAATAGTAATGTGTGAATTTATGAATGTTACAAAATTTTCAAGGTAAGAGAGGGAAGTTGAGGAGGATAAGGAGAAAAGTAAGATAAAATGTTCCTTGGGGATATATTTGTATAAAAATTATTGCTTGTTATAGTTCACCCCCAATTTTTGAAATCAAATTAAATATTTTGTTAAAAGGAAGATGATGGGCAGGAAGGTCCATTTCTCATTGGATACATGAGAAAAAATTATTAATAAATTCCAATTTCATGTTTTTAACAAAATTATTTAGTGTTTTCAAGATCAATTATGTTGAATTGTTCTATGTATTGTTCAATACTTTCTACAAATGATCATAGGAGTTAGAGAATGGCTAACTCTATTGTTATTGGACTCTTGCTAATGAGAGGCTCACCTAGAATTTGTATGAGTGAGTTGACTTGGTCGTTGTATAGCACAAAAGTGTTAACGTTGGATGTAATTATAGTGGTCAACCTTTAACACATGGTAGAGTGGAAAATGATGTTATGTTGTGGGCACACTTAATATTCTTTATTACACAACCTTGATATTTGACTTGGTTTCATAGGCACAAATTCCAGTCGCTAATATTTGTCATCAAAGTCATAAACACATCCAATCAATCAACATAGTGTATTGATATGGGAAGATAGCTTTTTATGAGGAACAATAATACTCATAATAAATCATCTTCATTCTTTGTCATTTTTTGCAATTTTTTTGTTAATTATGTAACATAGAGAATATGAACAAATATGAAATGAAGTGTTTTGTAATCCCTCAGCTAAACTATGAATAATCTATTACATTTAAGGGTGTAGTATTCTCATTGGGCCATGATAAACATAATTTGTACTTTTAAATTATATTTCTAGGTTTGGTTAAGGAAAAACTAGTCAACTTGATGTAAGCCCATAAGTCCTCGTCGAGGAAAGGATTATACCTTATTAGTGGCATATAAACACCCAAATCTTATTTGCATTTTTAAACATTGTGATCCCTTCATTCTTATACAAGTGATTTGACCTAAGAGCACCATAAAGCATTGTGCTATTTTATTCTTGGTTTGCTATCTTATGTTTGGAGTGTTTCTTTCTCTAGTGCACTTGTGCTAGGGCTTATTTCTCTCTCCAGGGATGCACATCTATTGGATACCTAGTGTTGTTAATCTCTTTACCCATTGTAAAATTTGGGTTAATTTTATTGATATTCAATTTTCTTTATAACACTTTTTAATCTCAAACATGCTATCAGGGTAGGTGATATTCGCACCTCCCCCCACCTCCCCGCCCCCCAGTTGTGTTTTCTGGATCATTGTTCTTTTTATGTTTCAAGACCAACCCATTTTTTGGGGTGGGATTTTATTATGATTTGGAATATTTCTCAAGGCTAGCATCTTTTTTTGAGGGTTTTTAACCTCCAAGGACCAATGCTCACTGACACTAGTGTGTTATGTGTGAAAAATTTCAATCCCTAGGTGATTGATGTCCTTATGATCTCAATCAAACAAGTATATTATTTTTTGTGTGAGTAGTGGGTAGTGGAATCGACAATTAGGGTGGTGACTGGTCCCATACTCACTTGACTCAGGGTTGATTCTATCCGCTACCACTATAACTACTAGGCGCACCACACCTCCCCTAATGTGGACATGTGTTAATCGTGGGATCAAAACAAGGACCTCATAATATTTTACATAACAAGTTTACATGGTTTTTCAAGTAAGAGCCTACCCATGATGGCTAAATTAAATACGTATATTGTTGAATTTAATTAATGATTAAACTAAATTTTAGACCATAACATTAATCACACAATAGCTAGAAATTAGATAGTAGATGCATACAAATTAATTTCACATACCTATAGGCAATTGCTCCTTTAAATGAACTTGTTGAAAAACTTACAAAGAAACCTCCACACGTTGCCCTAAAAAAACACTGCACATATAGAAAAAACACCATGATTGAGTGAAACAACTATTTTATGGATGTAAGGTTTGTTTATATGAATTTTATGGACTATTTTGATATATATGATGTTGTTTGTATGATTGCACGAAACTGTATTGTACACTATATGTGATTAAACATTGCTTGGAAATGCTTCTTTCTTGGATGCTTGGGCTCACTCCCTTCTTTCACCCAACTTGCTCAATTGCTCAAGTGTGTGATGCAAACCTCCACCTTGCTCTGTCATACTACTTTTAATGGGGAATCTATTTTTAAGATTCCTCCTAGTCTAAGTCATGCATGAGATACAATTTTATACTCAATTGCTAAATATAATATTTTCATTTTTTTACGAAAGTGAATTACAAAATAGAATTACTTTTCCGAAAATAGAATTACTTTTCGAAAACAATTTTTGAAGATAACTCAAATTACTTCTCGCATGTTCACATTAAACATGTATGGAAGTTCCTACCCAAGATAAAATTCTGAACACTCCCTTTTAGTGAGGTAGGATTTTACACCAATCCAACTTCCTTTGAATGCCCCAAACTTCTCTTTTACTAAGGGCTTGGTTAAAATATCAGCTACCCACTGACTCATGGCAATATGCTTGAGCTTCACCACTCCATTTTGAACCCTATCTCATAAGAAGTGATCATTGATATCTATGTGCTTGTACTTTTCATGAAACATTGGATTCCTGGATTGAGTTTGATACAACTTTGATTGTCATAGTAAATCACTGTAAGCTTCACCTTCTAATAAGACAACCTTGCAAGTAACTTGTGAAGCTAGTGGTCTCACAATTAGTACTTTTCACTACCATGTTTTCTTCCTCTATTGAGATAAGTGCCACAATAGTCTACTTGTTGAACTAGGATACCATTATTGATCCCAAGCTAAAACAACGCCTTGAGGTCCTCAGGTGCTCTTCTTGTTTGTTTCACTTCCTAACCAATTTGAGTCTAAATAACCCTACAACTTTACTTAATCTCATTGATCTCTCAAACTATAATCCATCCTCATGTACTTAGGCACACATTTTGTTGCTACCCAATGCTCTCGCCTTGGCTCCACTATGACTTAACTCAAGTTGTTCACCGAAAAATTTGTATTTTCCATTGTGTTGACCAAATACATCAAGGAACCTATTAGTTGCATGTACATCATGGGATCCACCAACTCTAAATATGAATCCATCCCCTTATTCAAATTACTGATCATGGATATGGCCATAGGTTTGCAATCTTCCACCTGAAACCTCTTTAGGATCTAAATTGCATACTTACCCTACTAAAGGAAAATATCCCCTAGTCTATGTCAAACCTCCAACACTAATAAGTAATTCATCAAGTCAATGTATTTCATTTCAAACTTAGGTGTCATGTCTACTTTGCAACTTATGATGATATTCTTTGCACCTGTTAAGAACAAGTCATCTACATACAATACCAAAATAAGAAAATTAGTTTGAGCCCTTCAGATACTCGTATCTCAACCCCCGAAGTAGGTACTCAGGAGTTTAACGACACAAACACCTAAAGTTGTCTCTCATCCTTCTTATTCTTAATATTTATTGGTGTTGATCTATATTTATCATTGTTACGATAGATATAACATTCTAGTAAGGGAAATAGGGAGCCATCTCTAACCACTTGACCTTAGAAACACCCACATAACTCTCTTATCTCATCCAAACTATTTGACAGACAAACTGAAGGAAACGACCTGTCCACATAAGGCTTAACCCATATCATCTCCAGTTGGGTAAGGACCCACATGACCTATCAGGTTCTCTACAGGGAGTAGACTAGTACAAGAGTGACCATTCTAGACACTACTTTGGGAAAAGGTACCAGTCAAGGTGAGGTGGGGTAGTTGGAGACCGACAAGGATTACATTCCCGAGGAGTAGTCCAATGAATAGTTGCAAAGTTCCAGGAAGTCCATCTAGAGGGGTGCAACTTCTTCCTTATAAGCTGGATGATCCTGCCACCTGATGTTGAATTTGTCCGATTGCCCAAATTTTGTGAATTCAAAAGAAATTGCAGTTGATTTTGATTCTTCTACTACTTTCTTCTTCTAATTTTGTAGATGATGAGCTTGAATTTTTTCGATCTTGATCCTGTAGTTTACTAATTTTTAAATGGATGGTAATTTTGTTGGTTGACAACTTTGAAGATGATTTTGAACTTTCTATTTCAATGAATTTTGAATATGTTGGTTCACAATTTTTATTAGATTGAAGTTGATTTTGTAATTGAGGTTCATTTTGAATAGAATGATGGGGGGATTTAGCTGTGACCATCATTCACTGATAGCTGAAGCTCATCTATTGAAGCCCATAATCTAAAGCTTTCATCAATCCTAACATACTAAGCTCAAAAATATCTCCAGGATCATTATTCATAACCTTAGAAAAAAATAGAGACATATGCACATTAACATTATTATTATCAATCAAATGGAAAGTGTCAGTAGAAATATCAATCTTCTGAATGAGGTCACTAGTATCACAAATTCCACCACCCTTAGATTTCTCTTGATTTATTTGTTTTGCTTCAATTTCAAGTGTTAACAACATATTTCTTTTGGCCACTAATAATTTCTACAATGATTATATCAATTTGTCCTTATGATCTTGGATTTTGAAAAGATCATCTACAAATTGCTCTAGTGACTTCAACTTTTCTTCTAATGTGTTGCTGCATTGTGTGCAAAAACTAATAAATTCATGATAAATTCCATTTTCTCCTAATCTTAGTTCTGCAAATTTACCTATCATGGAATTATTTTGCTTGCATAATCTGTTTATTTCTTGCAAAGCATCATCAATATCTTGTTGCAGTAGTTCCATTTCATGATTACCAGTTTATAGCCTTTTTCCTCCTTTGCCCATTTTAAATATGTTAATTATTCACACTCGCTTGTCAAAGAATGAGCATAATAAACATAGGGTGTGGTGTACAATCGATCATGCACCCAATGGTTCCACTTTAACGACATTTGAAAATTTTATAAGATTCCAACAACATTCTTTAAGGAACTTCGATGATGTAATTTATGAAACTATGACTGTCGGCTTTATTGTAAATGAGGAATTGATGACACTTTAATGGGTGATGTCTAGTGTTTTCTTCTCTTTATTTTTTTTCCATGATTTCTATTTCTTCTCATATTTCCATTTGTTAGTGTTGCAATAAAAATTTCAAACAACCAACAATAAAACAATTTGAAGGGCGATATCAACTGCATGAAAGCGATTTCTGAGCAGGAAAATTTTAGGGGCTAATATTTGCAAGTGGGCTAATTTTCCATGTTTTTCCAAAAAAAAAAAAGATTCGTTAATTTCCATTTTTTCTAAAAAATTATTCACCCAAATTTTATAGTATAATTTTTTTTTACCTTAACAACGCCAAAATTTTATATAGAGACTACATAAAAATATTATAAATTTGAATACTTTTACAAAATAATTGCCAAACATCTTAGAAATTGCATATTATGTATTAGTGAGATTCACCAAGGTTTCTAAACTTTAAAATAAATTTCCATCCTTAAAATTTTCCCTGTTTTGAGCTATGGTAACAAACAAAACAATAATTAAATAACACTTTCCTAATTGGAAAAATATGAAGATCGTATTTTTGACCAGTGATCATGTTTGTTGGAATGGAACAACAAATGACATATATCATTCTAATGGATACATGTTGATCGATAAAACTACACTTTGATTCATAACTCTTTAGTGTTATAGGACTCACTGACTATAGATAAAGCAATGCTTGTCTCTTCTTATTCTGAAACCTCATGTGTGTGTTGTTCAAACTCACCCATGGGTGCAGGCACCATCTTTACTCACTTTTTATTATGTGCTCACAACCATCTTTTCACCCTAAGCTCTAATACCAAAGCTTGGTATAAGCTTTAATACCAAATGTTGGTATATGGGCAACTATGAAGAAAAAATTACACACACACGAAAAAAATATACTTCAACAACCATATTGTATTAATTACAACAATAGTATATATCGTACTTTCATTTTCATGAATATAATACATGAGGTTTCGTAATATAGAAATGAGGTGCCCATAACAAATTTATAATATTTCTAATTGGTTCAAGTGTCTTTATAACAATCTCCATAATATCCCCATAAATATGTTAGCTAATTTTATGTGATTTCCATCCCTGACTTCTCTCATTGTCTTCAAATTTGATCATACATAAACTTTTAGAATAATTCTACTTTCATTATTAATAATTTCACAATATCATTATAAGTATGAATTATTCCTTCAAATCTCGGACATTGTTATGACCCTAGTTCCTTAAAAATGATAAGATACCAATAATTACAATCTTATTAGAGAGGAAACCTCCTTTTATAATGGATACAATGTACAATACAACATTTTATGATCTTAAGAATAGGTCTCTCTCTCTCTCTCTCTCTATATATATATATATATATATAGAACTCTAAAATGGGTCTCCTAAGGAATATTATAAAATAATAGTGAAAAAATAAAATAAGATTAGATTACTTCATCAAGTTTTGGAGGGAAAAAAACAAAAAAACTCCTTTTCAACTCATATTTTCAGCTTATCTCCTTACGATTTTACTCAAATTTTGAGCGGGAGTACTCTTTGGATGCAACATTTTATTTTACATTGAAGGAGTACCCATGTTGCATACTTTTGATGGACCCTACTACACGAAAGATGTGAAATACATGAAAAAACATGATTGCAATCACATTTTTCCATGTATTTCACATTTTTCATGTAGTAGGGTCCATCGAAAGTATGCAACATGAGCATTCCTTTGATGCAAAATTAAATTTTGTAACCAACGAGTGCTCCGGCTTGAAATTTGAGTAAAACCATAGGGAGATAATTTGAAAATATGAGTTGAAAAACTAGTTTTTTTATTTACTTATTTTTATCTTTTTACCTTTTTACTCCAAAAATGATGAATCACCCCCCATGGTTGACATCATCATATTGAATGCTACTAGTTCCTATAAAGTTTATTTTTGTTGTACATTTTTTTTAGGCCCATTTTTTACCTAAAAAATTCTCTAATTTGATATGATACAAAGGGTACAATTATAATAAAATGGGACCATGCTAGCTTCTAGCCTACATAACGATATAACAATATAAATATAATCACTCAATATATAAGAATTAATCAAATGTTTTAGGGTTACATGAGCCATATATATGGTCTAACATGCCCCTCCCTTTCAAATAAGTCTTTTCCTCAACACTTGATTGTTTGTAGGTTTTTTTGTATGAATAGTTCATCTTCTCATGTTGCTTCTTCCACTGGTAGGTTCTTCCATTTGATGAGATAATCATTAATTGCTCGTTTTTTGAGCTTCTTAGTCCTTGTTTCCAAGATTGCTTCTAGTTCTAATATTAGTTCCCCTTCTTCATTAATATTTGGTAGAATAAGGGGTGGCAGGAGGGGGAGGGATTCTTTGCAATCCCGAAGGATTAATAGTCAACAAGTATGCTTGGGGATTAGTCAGGAAATCCAAAAATCAGGATGAGGTGTATGGTCTCTACTTGGGACTTCTTGTAGCATGGCATCAGGGAGTTAGAGAAAAAATTATCTTGGGAGACTCCTTCCTTGTCATTAAACACCTGAGAACAAACTACATTACTAAGGGAAATATGCTAAGTTTGATGCTTCAACAAGTCAAATATATCCTCCATTCCTTTCATATCGTAAGGAATCTTAATTCGGATGCTGATCTAATGGCCAATAGGGCTTTCCAGATGGATGAGGGAAAAACTGACATTAATGGAGTTGATGGATATTTTTCTATTCATTGATGATAACTATGAGGATTACCTACGCTCCCTACCCAAGTAATAATCCTAAATGGAAGCTTAAGAACACTCCCCCTACTCCTTTCCCAAGCCCCTCAGGCCCCATCATCTTCCCACATCTTAACCTCCCATTTAGCACACCCCATACCGCAGTTATTCATTACTTAAAAATGGCGCTCTCATCATGATGACATTGAGGTTCATCCATCGAATCAACGTGGCATTCTATTGGCTCGAATTGCATGCAATTTTGCTGAAGTTATTGTCTTCTTCTCAGACCAAGGATCATCTTAGGCGAAATTAAATGTTCCTGTTGCAAATTCCCTTAACCAAGGCATCACATTTACTCCTACCGGTAAGGATTAGACTGCTAAACCATTTTATGATTAGGTCAAAAACGGAAGGAGTCCTGTTATGAAACCAAATCACAAAATAGAAGAAAAGATAGATCAACGAATTAGAAATCAAATTCTTCGAGGGGGAAACCTCCTTTACATTACATAAATGAACAATTCTTGGATGATACAAGTGACAAAACCTACTTTCTATATATAGGAGTCTAAGGGGTCCCAATATAATTAGAGCCTACATAAAAATAATAATGTAAGGGCACAATAATAACAATAATGGGCTTCTATGGGGTACAATAATAACAATATCGGGACTACATGGGCACAACAATAAAAATAAGGGGACCATACTAACAATAATAATAAGGGACTACACTAGTATTATAGGGACCTAAAATTCCCCTCTCCTTCAAAAAATTGTTGTCCTCAAGGCTTGAGTAGTTCTGATTCTTCTGTATAAAACTCTCATCCTCCCATGTGGAATTTTCAGCGGGTAAGTTCTTCCACTTGATGAGATACTCTGAAATTGATCGATTTCGTAGTTGTCGAGTTCTTTTTTTTGTGATTGCTTCAGGTTCCAATATGATTTTTCTTTCCTCGTCAAGTTCTGGAAATATTGTTTGAAGTGGGAGTTTGTCCCCTATAATCTTCTTTAAGCATGAAACATGGAAAACTGAGTGCACTCGGGAAGATGCAAGAAGCAATTTCTATTCCATAGTACCAATTTTTTGTAACACCTTGTAAGGACCATAGTAATTTGGTGATAATTTATTATCCTTCTTAGCTTTCTTGAGGGACATTTGTTTGTATCGTTGTGGCCGTAAAAGTATCCAGTCTCCCACATAAGAACGTATTTTGCTGCGATGTTGATCTCCCTGTTTTTTCCTTCGATTCTGTGCCAAAGTTAGGTTATCCTTTAAGAGTTGGAGAACTTGTTGTTGATACTTGATGTGATCTTCCACTGTGTTGTGGCTCATTTTCATTTACCTTTGAAATATGTTTCAAAACACCAAAAAAGCATATATGATAGAAAATGTAAAATTTTGTGTGTCATAGAAGAATTTTGATTTATATATTGGTACATTAACATTACATGATGAGATGTGAAGGTGGGTCGAGTCGGGCTCATTCACGTGCAGAACAGTTCAAGAGCCGGACCGATGGGCACACTCAGAGCATTGCACGCCGAACAGGGTCGAGTCGGGCTCATTTGGAAGCTCAGGAGGGACCAACGCAACAAGACACCAAATAAGATCAGGAGGGTTACATCGTGGAGCAAACAAACTAATTTCCCAAAGGCGGAGAAAGGGCACATTTCCCTTAAACACTTAAGAGTTTTGGAGGAGGCGCAAAGGGAAAAACTGACGGTCGTGATCAAAGTGCAGAACTGGAGTGAGGAGATAGACGACAGAGATTAAATCACAAACCGCCAATTGCAAGTTTCAAAGGATATGCACGGGAGGTAAACGTTAAAAGCGCATTCGCAAATCACAAGTTTCAAAAGATAGTGCAAAGGGTTCATGTTAAATTTGTCGAAGTGCGATGTTCGACGCTAGGTGGGACCCGATCACATAGCGCACACCGCAAGTCTTAGAAGTTAAGTGCTAAGGAAAAGTTGAAAACAATGGCATGCGAAGTTCAATGTTGGGCGAATGTGATGTGGTTTCAAAAGCGAACTCCAAAGGTCTTCAAATCTCGAGGTAAGGCATTCTTGTGTTAAATCACATCGGAGGAAAGAAGGAGGATTACAACGTAAAGCTGGTGAAACGCCTTGATAACGGAAGAAAGCAGAATGCAGCAGAAGAACTCAGGTAAGTGACCCGACGCATATCAAAGGAGAAGAGGCAGAGTCGGGTAGCAGGTGATATGATTTATCGTGTTTGAAGCACATGGGCATAAGCAGATTCATGCATAAGAGCGTATAGAGGCCCTATTGGGAGCATGACAGATGGGTCAAGTCGGGCACTGAGGCATCGTTACAGAGTTGTGCAGCGACTGCATCATAACTAGAAAGGACACCTCGACACTTCTGGAGGACGCTTCAACAACATCAGATTCAACAAAACGAACATATTTCCAGTTTTAATTTGTTTTCTCAAGTATGATTGCATAAGTAATCTTAATAGTTTAGGTATTCGAATAGTTTCAAGAATTTTAAGAGTCACGAACCACTGTGATGTATTTTAAGTAGATATAAATAAAGAAAAGGGGTTCCGAGTTTTGGACCTCTGGATTACTGTTAATTTGGTACTGAATATTCTGAGAAATTAATGAAAGAAGATCAAGTTTCCTACACATGTTGATGTTGATATGTCTTTCCAGTTTCTCTCTATGTTCATTCCTCTTTGAATGAAGTGAAGTAATGTTGTGTAACCAGCTCCAAAAATAGAAGAAGAGAGATATCAACGCCTTAGAAATAAGCCACTTAGAGGGGGCAACCTCCAATACATTACATAAATGAACAATTCTTGGATGATACAATTTACAAAACCTCCTTTCTATATATAGGAGTCCATGTGGCCATAATGTAATTCTAGTGGGCCACAACGTAATCCTAGCCGACCTAACAATAATAATTTAAGGGCACAATAATAACAAAATGGGGGTTACAAGGGTACAATAATAACAATAAGGGGGTTACACTAATAACAATAAGGGACTATACTAGTAATATAGGGACCTAACAAGTAATGTAGCAGTCGGTCTCTTAATTAAATCTGTGAGTAAGAGTCAAATCACCTTAATTTGAGCTCCTTCACTTCATCTCTTCTCTTTTAAAAAAATCCTGATGGAAATTTCAAGTAATAGATTCTGTGTTTAAAACATATTATTTAGAGTTTCCTCTCTCTCCATGATTTCCTCTGAAGCTTAAAAGTAATAGATTCTGTGTATTCAACATATCATTTTGAGTTTCTCTTATAGTTCTTCTTTTCATTTCATTCGAGTATCAATAGTTTATGGCATTGTGAAGGCTTTCATTATATCATATTATTGAGGGTATTAAGTAATTAGATTCCAAAGGTGTTAAATAGAGGCCATTTGATATTGTAATTATGACATACATCTATAAAATGTCCTAAGCACTGATTCCTTACCACAGCCAAGGAATTGTTTCTTGTGAGACAACATTTTCCGGTGACATTGTCGGGGATGAAGAAACAAAGTTTATTTTCCTTGGGTTTTTCACATTATTTCCTCTGGTTGTTCAGTGAGGAGGAAATATTCAGCTGTGTTTGTTATTTTCAAAATTCTAGCTTCCAAAAGGCCTCACACGAGGTCAGATACCTCACAACAGATAGTCCTTGCTTTGCCAGATCTAGAAAGATTGGTTTCTAAAAAGGCTCAGAAACCCGAAACTCCTTTAATCCATGATCTTGCATTTCCTGCTCCTGGCAGTAATCCTTTGTTTGAAGATATTTCCAAGGAAATCCCTTTCTTGGAACAAGATACCCCTTCCACACCCATTTATTTTCAAGAAACTTAGTTAGAAGAACATTCTTTCGAGTCTATTTATTTTACCTCCACTCAACATCAACCAAATATAGTTGCTGGTCCCTCTGCTATTGTCCATCAGCCTCCCCCCATATCAGTTTTTCCTCCACCTTCATTCAATTTCACAGCAGGTTTATCAACCTCAACCACCCAAGGAGTAGTTAACCAAGTTGTTAATATGGCAGCACCAGCGTTCTTAACGGATATATATGCACCACTAAATATTCTGCAACCAATGAATTCCATGCCTCAAGAATACCTCAAATTACTTCCTCGTTTAACTGGAGATGATTATGTAACTACAAAACAACATTTACCCTTGTTTTTCACTTTTGCTAAGAATTTAAATGTAGAACATCTTGATGTTGTGATGAAACTATTTTTGCAGTCTCTAAGTGGAGAGGCTAGGAAATGGTTCAAATGTTTACCAAATGATTCCATAAATGACTGGGAAGGCTTAGAAACTCAATTCACTCAGAGATGGGGAGAGAAGAGAGATCATGGTTACTCATTGACAGAGTTTAATGAATTAAAAGAAAGCCTAATGAAAACATTTCTGAGTTTGTAAAAATATTCAACCAATTGTACAATAGTTTACCTACAGAGATGAAGTCCCCCCCTGTGGGAGAAAAAGGTAGTTTTTGCTGGGGCTTTTGAAGTTGATTTTAGCTTTACATTGAGAGAGAGAATAGCCCCTACTCTTGAGAAGATATAGACATATGTTTTAGATATTGAAGCTAATATGACTATAGTTGGAAAGGCGAAAGGGAAATAGCCAGTCCAAGAGAAGAATCATCACAAGATCTAAGAATTGAATATATGATAAAGGTGATAAAAATTCTGACTAATAAGCTAGCTAATATGGAACTGGAAAATAAAAACTCCCAAAGACAAGTACAACAAAACCGAGGGGGGTTTAACCCTCAATTCAGAAGACATCCCCTGCAAATTCTGCAGAGGGAAAGAAGAGATCAAGACCAGGTTCAAGCACCGTTGTATATAGAAGAAGCACCCACAGAGCCAACAGATGATGACCAAAGGGAGGCCGAGGATCAGGTATCTGCTACGTACATGATAGAAGAGGATGAAGAGGAAGATTGTGAGGGAGAATATGTTGAAGCTGAAGTATCTTTTGATCAAGATGAAATGGATGAATACTGTAGGAAATTCACGGAGTTCATGCAAGATGAGTTACATAAAAATTATGATTTAAGGTCTAGAAAGAGATCTAGAGTGCAATATAATGAAGGCGAACAACAAGGTTCCATTCCTCCTCCAATTGCGACTCCACAACAAAAGGACCCTGTGAAACAGGTCAGTAAGGGGAAAAAACCTGTAAATTCACTTAATAGAACAAATGTGCAGCAGGGTGAATCTTCCTAGAACAAATCAATTGACACTAATATCTTGGAGAGATTTGTGCCTGTACCCGAACAAGCAGAAAATTCTAGAAAGAGTGAAGATAACCTGAAAAGAACGTTAAGAAAACTCATGCTTTCAATTTGACAAAAGAGTTTGAGAAGGTCAAAATTCAGGTGCCTCTTCTATAATTAGCCAAAATACCAGCTTACAAGAAAGAAATTTCAGAATTTATTAATCTCACACAGGTGGAAGACATAAGTGACACAATGAACTTACAAGAAGAAAAGGCAGTTGTCACCTTTGGTCCTCATGTAGAAGAAGTAGATCCTTCGGTTGCACCCTTCTATATTTCTCTATTTCTCCATGATTTTACTCTACATAATTGCATGCTGGACTCAGAAGCGTCCCATAATCTCATGCCATTGTTTGTTATGAAGGAAATTAACTTGTAGATTACAAAACCTTATAGGGATCTGTATTCATTTGATTCCAAAAGGGTGAAATGTGTTGGGTTAATTAAATACGTGGCAGTTTCGTTGGCACAAATCCCAGCAAAGAGCATAGTCATGGATGTAGTGGTTGCTGACATCCTAGCTAGGTTTGGAATGCTCCTATCAAGATCTTAGGGAGAAAATTTGGAAGGTGTGCTAAATAATATTTCACTTATGCTATCATTCCAATTTTTAATGGGGAAGAAAGGAGGTTGTACAGGGAAACAAGGTTTGTGAAGACTACCTCCAAGAAAGATGCAGGAAATTCCCCCATTTATAGTCAAGAAACAGAAGACCTTGTTTCATGTTGCATGAAGATGCATAATTTTCTGAAGACACAGGGAAGTAGCTCTCTTCAGTAGTTGTAAATAATGAGCTGCACTCAAGGAAGATTTGGAAGTGCTACTTTGATGGTACCTACTCCAAGGAGGGTGCATGCGTTGGATTCTTGTTGATATCACCAAAAGGTAACCTCATGTTTTTCTCTTTTAAACTATAATTTGATTTAATAAACAATGTGGATGAGTATGAGGCCTTAATCTCAAGCCTTCAAGTTGCCAAACAGATGGGAGTTCAACGCATTTCAATTTTTGGTGACTCTGAATTGATTATAAGGCAGATTAAAAATCATTGTCAAACCAAGCATTCGAGATTGAGATCATATAGGAATGAAGTGTGGGATCTAGTAGAAAAATATTGTGAAGCATTCAATCTTCAGTATATTTTGAGGGAGGAGAATAGATTGGCCGATTCTTTAGAAGTTGCAGCCAAAACCTTCAAACCTCCAATAAATCCAAGGTTAAGGTATGAGATTGAAGTTAGGCATAGACCTTCTATCCATGATAATGTGAAGCATTGGTGGGTTTTTGATGATGATGAAAAAATTAGTCAGTTCCTGACCATGATTGGAAAATTTGAAGACACTGAGATAGACCAAGAGGAAGAACAAACAAGATAGAAAGCAGAGATAAGAAATCTTAAGCAGTCAATAGGTGAAAAAAATATTATCCAATTGAAAGATAATGTGCTCCCTAAAGGGTTGGTCCCCCTCTAAATATTATTCGATGCTAATGATGTTGATTTTGATTCAAAGAAAACACATCAAGAAGAAGAGATGGAAGATTGTAATTTGGGAACTTAGCAGGAACCCAAAATAGTGAAATTGTTCAAAGGTGTTCCCCAAAACTACAAAGAAAGATACATTGATATTTTTAAGAAGTATATGGATGTGTTTTCTTGGTCGTATGAAGACCTAAAAACATATGGCAAAAGCATTATTCAACATAAGATTCTATTGAAGGAAGGACTCAAACCACACAGACAGAAGCTCAGAAAAATCAATCCATTGTTGTTAGCTCCAATTGAAAAATAAGTGAAGAAACTATTGCAAGCAAAAATTATAGTCCCTCTCAGATATTCAGACTGGGTTTCCAATATGGTCCCTGTAAGAAAGAAGAATGGAGAGATAATATTGTGTGTAGACTTCAAGAACTTGAACCGAGCATCTCTAAAAGATAATTATCCTTTTCCGAAAATGGATTATGTCTTACAAAAGGTGACAGGAGCTCACAGGTTGTCTATGGTTGACGAATTGTCTGGGTATAATCAGGTAGCAGTAGAAAAAGAAGATCAGAAGAAGATTGCTTTCACTACACCCTAGGGCACCTTCCTGTACGCAAGGATTCCATTTGGCCTTATGAAGGTAGGTGCAACATTTCAGAGGCCCATGGACATAGCCTTAGTTGGTGACAGGTTTGTAGTTATATATCTAGATGATGTAACTGTTTTCTCAGGGTCTGATGATGAACACTTGGAGCATTTGCAAAAAACTTTTCAAAAGTGCAGAAAGTTTGGTCTGTCATTAAATCCCAAGAAATATTTATTTTCCTTAGAAGAAAGTAAATTATTGGGTCACACAGTTTCTAAACAAGGAGTAAAGATTGACCTAGCAAGGGTGGAAGCCATTCAGACTATTCCTTTACCTAGAAGCAAGAAGGATATCCAGAGATTCCTAGGAAAAATAAACTTTTTGAGGAGGTTTGTGCCCAATTATGCTGAGATCGTGAGAAGTATAACAGATATGTTGAAGAAAAATTCAGAAGTGAAATGGGATAAGGAAGCAAGAGATGAATTTGTTAGAATAAAGGAAACACTGCAGGAAGCTCTAGTTCTGATTAGTCCAGACTATCAAAAATCCTTTCAGGTATTCTCATTTGCATCCCCCACTACTATTGTTATTGTGTTGTTGCAAAAAAATGAAGACAATAAGGAGAAACCAGTTGCATTTTTCAGTAAATTTCTCAGAGATGCTGAGCTCAAATACAATATTATGGAGAAACAAGTATATGATTTGGTCAAAGCACTGAAAGCCTTCAGGACTTATGTGTTGCAATCCCAAATAACTACTTCTGTTCCTAATTCTAATGTGAAAGCCATGCTGGTCCAAAGTGATGTTGAAGGAAAAAGGGGGAAGTGGATAGCAAAAATACAAGAGTATGATTTGGACATCAAACCCACCAAGATGGTCAAGGGACAGGGTTTAGCGAAGTTGTTGACGGAGCTATTAATGAAGAAGGTCAAAGCAAGTCCAAAACATGTATTTAAAACAAATTTTTGTGCTTTGATTGGTATAAGGATATTGTGCACTACCTGTGTTTCTTTCCCTGTCCAACTTCACTAAATAGAACAAAATACATAGCTCTCAAGCTCAAGTATCAACCATAAGTTATCATAGAAGTAAAGCTATATTGGAAAGATCCTGTTGGTATTTTGTTGTTATGTTTGACCGAAGGAGAATCTATTGAAGTCACCAAACAATATCATGAAAGTCTGTGTGGAGGACATTATAGCTGGAAGGCCACTGCCCATAAGATGCTCAAGTCAGGCTTCTATTGGCCAACCATGTTTGCAGATGTTTATAGACTGGTCAGAAGTTGTCAGAAGTGTCAGTTGTTTACTGAAAAGAAAAAAACTTGCTCCATTACCTCTCATCCCAGTATTTATTGAAGAACCTTTCAGGCAATGGGGATAATATTTTATTGGAGAGATAAATCCACCTTCAATTGGAAAGTTCAAGTGGATTTTGACTGCCACTGATTATTTTACAAAATGGGTTGAAGCAATACCCACGAAGAAGGAAAATGACCAAATAGTGATGAAGTTTCTGGAGGAAAATATCTTCAACAGATTCGGATGTACAGTCAAAATTGTGACTGATAATGCTCAGGTATTCAACTCTACTCGTTTCATTAATTTCTGTCAAACATATAATGTAATTTTATCACATTCCACATCATATCATCCCCAAGGGAACAGATTGGCAGAGTCCTAAAATAAGACATTGGTCAAAATCTTAAAGAATACAATCACCGAGAATCAGAAAGATTGGGATATGAAGTTTAAGTTTTCCCTCTGGGCAGTTTGAGTCACTACCAAGAGATCTACTGGGAAGTCTCCCTATGAACTGGTTTATGGAACTCAAGCACTATTTCCTACTCAGCTGACCAAACCAGTGATTTATTTCCTTCAAGAAGCTCAGGAATAACTAAATGCTCTAGTAAGAAGATTGAAAAAAATAATTGAATCAAGTGAAAACAGAAACAAAGTCAGGGATAACTTGATTACTTATCAGGAAAAGATGAAGGCTATATTTGACAGAAAAGAAAAAGAAGTTCTCTTTCAAGCAGGAGATTTGGTACTAATATGGGACACCACATGAGAAGAAAAGGGGAAGCATGGTAAATTTGACCCTCTCTGGTATGGTCCATACAAGATCTCTGAGGCAAGGTGAAATAACACATTTATTTTGGAAGATATAGATGGAGAGACAGTACAACTGCCTATGAACGGGTAGTATCTGACGCATTATTTTTAGCATTAAAAGTCAACATTCCACCATTGTAAATATTGGATTGCTCATTGTTCATATTCCACCAAGAAATATTTGACACCATGCTCAATGGATAAGGCAATAATCTGCGGTTCTTGGCGTTTCCGTGGAAAAAATCACTATCCCTAGGTGGATCCAGATGTTGTGGCTCATTTCATTTACCTTTGAAATATTTTTCAAAACACCAAAAAAGCATATATGATAGAAAATGTAAAATTTTGTGTGTGATAGAAGAATTTTGATTTATATATTAGTACATTAACATTACATGATGTGATGTGAAGGTGGGTCGAGTCAGGCTCATTCACGTGAAAAACAGTTCAAGAGCTGGACCGATGGGCGCGTTCAGAGCATTGCACGCCGAACAGGGTCGAGTCAGTCTCATTCGCAAGCTTATGAGGGACCAGTGCGGCATGACACCAGATAAGCTCAGGAGGGTTACACCGTGGAGCAAAAAAACTAATTTCCCAAAGGCGGAGAAAAGGTACATTTCCCTTAAACACTTGAGAGTTTTGGAGGAGGCGTAAAGAGAAAAACAGACGGTCGGGATCAAAGCGTAGAACTGGAGTGAGAAGATAGATGGTAGAGATTAAATCAAAAACCACCAATCGAAAGTTTCAAAGGATATCCATGGGAGGTAAATGTTAAAAGCGCCGAAGTGTGATATGCGATGCGGTGGGGCCCGATCACATTCACAAATCACAAGTTTTAAAAGATAGTGCAAAGGGTTCATGTTAAATTCGCCGAAGTGCGATGTGCGACGCTAGGTGGGACTTGATCACATAGTGCACACCGCAAGTCTTAGAAGATAAGTGCTAAGGAAAACTTGAAAACAATGGCATGCGAAGTGCGATGTCGGGCAGATGTGATGTGGTTTCAAAAGCGAACTCCAAAGGTATTAAAATTCGGAGGTAAGGCATTCCTGTGTTAAATTTCATCGGAGGAAATAAGGAGGATTACAACGTAAAGCCGTTGAAACACCTTGATAATGGAGGAAAGCAGAACGCGGCAGAAGAACTCAGGTAAGTGACCTGACGCAGATCAAAGGATAAGAGGCAGAGTCAGGTAGCAAGTGATATGATTAACCGTGTTTGAAGCACAGGGGCATAGGCAGAGTCGGGAAGAAAAGCGTACAACGGACCTATTGGGAGCATGACAGATGAGTCAACTCAGGCACCGAGGCGTCGTTACAGAGTTGTGCAGCCACTGCACCATAACCAGAAGGGACACCTCGACACTTCGGGAGGACGCTTCAACAACATCAGATTCAACAAAATGAACATATTCCAGTTTTAATTTGTTTTCTCAAGTATGATTGCATAAGTAATCTTAACAGTTTAGGTAGTCGAATAGTTTCAAGATGTTCAGGAGTTACAAACCAATGTGATGTATTTAAGTAGATAGAAGTA
Organism: Pinus albicaulis; assembly: GCA_034641835.2. Classification (NCBI taxonomy): domain Eukaryota; kingdom Viridiplantae; phylum Streptophyta; class Pinopsida; order Pinales; family Pinaceae; genus Pinus; species Pinus albicaulis. The sequence continues at coordinate 1,397,804,877 of CM076581.1, read as the reverse complement.
AATAAAAGGGGTTCCGAGTTTTGGAACTCTGGATTACTATCAATGTGGCACTGAATTTTCTGACAAATTAATGAAAGAAGATCAAGTTTCTTGCACCTGTTGATGTTGATATTTATTTCCAGTTTCTCTCTATTTTCATTCCTCTTTGAATGAAGTGAATTACTGTAGCAGCCGGTCTCTTAATTACATCTATGAGTAAGAGTCAAATCACCTTAATTTGCGCTCCTTCACTTCATCTCTTCTCTTTTCGCAAACTCTTGATGGAACTTTAAAGTAATAGATTCTATGTTTATAGCATATTATTTCAAGTTTCCTCCCTCTCCATGATTTCCTCTGAAGCTTAAAAGTGGTAGATTCTGTGTATTCAACATATCATTTTGAGTTTCTCTTACAATTCTTCTTTTCATTTCATTCGAGGATCAATAGTTTATGGCATTGTGAAGGCTTTCATTATATCAAATTATTGAGCGTATTAAGTAATTAGATTCCAAAGGTGTTAAACAGAGGCCATTTGACATTGTAATTGTGACATACATTTATAAAATGTCTTAAGCATTGATTCCTTACCACAACCAACAAATTGTTTCTTAAGATGCAACACACTGCATGAACCTTAGAATTTATTCTTAAATATGATTTCAATGTTTGAAACTCTAGTGAGCATAATTGTGCAATTACACCTCGTTGTTCTATCTTTAGAAGCTTTGTCATGCCATTAGAGATAATTATCTCTCTTAGTTTTCTTGCGATACCCCTTAATTCAACTTCCTTTCCTTCCCAAAAACATTTCAAGCAAATTTCTTGAAAATTAAAAGCTATTGTACCTAAAGTTTGTAACCATTTAGCTCCTAGTACAACATCAGAACCACCCATTGGAATGGAAATCATTGGGATATTCAATGCATATTCCCCCATGGTTAGCTTGATATTATGGAACTTTCTAGAGCAATTTATAGTTCCTCCATTTGCAACAATCACTTGACACTTTGGTGCTGGATATAGGAATAACTTCAATTCCTTGGTTATCTTAAAATGAATAAAATTATGGGCTCTACCTGAATCAATCAACACTATTACCTTTTTCATCTTGATATGTCCTTCTATCTTGAGATTTTGAGGAATGGTAATTCCTTCCAATGCATTACAAGATATGGTTGGGTTCATTTATTCTTTCTCTAAGGTCGGTTCCTGCTATATATCCTCTTCTTTTGAAGTTTCATGTTCCTTTTATTCCTCTTCTTCACAATCTATGTAAACTAATTTCTTCTCAACACACTTATGACCTTTAGTGTATTTTTCATCACAACTGTAACAAAGCCTTTTTTCTCTTTTTTCTTCCAATTGTTGTGGTGTCAACCTTGTAGGTTGTGGAAGGCTAGGAGCAATAAAACTTCCATATTTATAGTTGTGAGTGGTAAGCTTCCTTTTTGCCATAATTTTTCTTTTAAATTTTCTTGCCAACCTGAATGCCTTCTCCAATGAATTAGGTTCCCAAAGGCAAAGCTCATGTTGGATGTTATCCTTTAAAGTTCCTATGAAGACATCGATCATGTGCTCCTTTGGAATATCATTTACCCTTATATTCAATTTTTGGAAGTCCTCAATGTGCTCCACCATTGAACCCTTTTGTTTGAGATTTATCAATTGGCTAAAGAAGGTGTTTCTCTTTGTATCCTCATAATGTGCTATCATTTCCTCCGTAAAAATTGACCACATGACAATTTTTTTGTGAGAGAAAAGCCATCGGTTCCATACTAACTGATTGGGTTCTATATATAAAGTTGCAATGCTTACCTTTTGTGTGTTTTGCACACTATGAAGATCAAAATATTGCTCCATTTGTAGTATCCATGTTACGGGATCCTTGCCATAAAACTTCCTCATATCGATCTTTGGAATATGGTGGGTCTTTAATACAACGTTAGAGTTTATGAAATCATGATTAACATTTATTTTGTTCTCATCATGAGTTTCCTCTACTACCTTTTTGCCATTAGGAAGCTTTTCTTGTAGCAACTTTTTTAAACCTTCCTTCAAGCCTTCAAGTTTTGCTTCTATACCATCTGTTGGTGTCCGGATGTGAACAATATTCAAACCCTTTCCCACATTAATTATCAATCCGGGTGCATTTTTTTTATTACAATGCTAATGCGCACAATATGTGCAGATACAATAGCACAATTCTGATATCAATCATGGATTTGATAATTTAAACAAAGAAAAAATCACTGTAACAACAATAAAAGAATGGCAGTAATAAATTTCAAAGCTTGCAATTAATTCACAACAATAAAGATACCAGCAATTACATCTACTGTTACGGCAATTACGAAATATGAAAAACAAAAAATAGAATTTACAATGTATAGAAAGAATGCAACACCTGATCAGGAGAGTGGGCCCAACTCTCTGATCAGGGCTGCAATGTACTCAAAAAATTACAAGAGTAACACGAAGATAACTTGCATTAACTCAATGAAATGTTCTGTTACAGATCTCCATTCTCTGCATAGCCAACCCTATCTGCGTTATCTCCCTATGCGTTATATCTTTCGTTATCTCTTCCTCTATGATTTGCGTCCGTTTAAATATAAAAAAAGAAAAGGGAAATAGACTGATTACAAAATCTCAATAAGCAAGATGAGATCTGAAAGATCTTTCCATCATGTTTCAGCCAGCACAAGTCAAATTTGGCAATTACAATTGGGGCAATTTTGGAAAACGACCACAACAGAAAATCTGCAAATATTTCCTTTGAAGAACCCTGTGTTTCTCTCAATCAAGACTGAATTTTGGAAAAATGCTTGAATGAAAAACTAATTTGGTTCGTTTGGCACAAAACCCATGTTTCAGATTTTCAGGATTCTTCTCCGTTTTCCCAAAAAATTCAACGAAAAACCGTCTCTTGTTATCCCAACGAATTTTTGAGTTGGCATATTTAATTATCATTTGAAGATAAAATCTGCAATTTGGAAGATATCTTGAGGGCTAAAATAGTGAGTGATGTTATAACGAATTCATTAATAAACCATCATTGGAAAAATCAAATAATCATTAATTTATTAAAATAAAGTAGAACAAGTATTATTTATCCAAAAGAGCATAAATAATTATGAAATGGAATTATATAATAAATTATGATAAATAATGTGATAAAAGAACATTATAAATGGATGAAATGGATGTTAATAAGTGATAATAATAATACAAATGAGTGGACCAACACCATCGATCTTATCTTCCATGTCATTCTTCAAACCATCCATGTCTGATTTGAAACCATTCTTCAAACCATCCATGTCTGATTTGAAACCATTCTTAAAACTATCCATGTATGATTTTAAACCAGTCATGTCACCTTTTAAACCATATATGTCACCTTTTAGTTCATCTTTGCTTGCTCTTTGTGAGAGTGAAATTTGTTGCACTTGGTCCCGTAATTTTGATATATCATGCTGCAATTCTTCCTCTTCATGTGTCATAGTAGAGATTTCTAAGGCCTTAATGGGTGTGGCATTCTTTTTTGGATGCATTTTAAAACCAAATACTGATCTCTATGCTTCAATTTTCCCTTGGAATTACTTCAAACTGATTTTTCAAACACAAGTTATGAAATTTTAAAAAAATACACACACATTTTTCTTGCTTTTGAGGAGCTCGATATTGAAACTGATGTATCTCTGTGATTTCAGATCCCCAAGATTTGAAATTCAGTCATGTAGGATGTATCTATGTGATTTCAGATCCCCAAGATTTGAACTTCGGTCCTGTAGGATGTATCTCTGTGATTTTAGATCCCCAATATTTGAACTTCGGTCTTGTAGGATGTATCTATGTGATTTTGGAACCCTAAGATTTGAAATTCGGTCCTATAGTAGGTCTTTGAGTATTCTTTACAATTCCATGGGTCAAAACTAATTTGGATTCTTCAAGGTAAAGTTATGTCTGATCTCCCACGATGACCTGATTATACTAGTTTAGTAGAGCTAACTTGTATGGAGTTCCACCTGTCACTGTTTTTACCTTTGGCCTTGAAATTGATACACGAAAAACTACAGTCCGTTCAATTTATGCCACTTTTTACAGAATTCAAATCCGATGTCTGAAACGAAATTTATGATGATTTTACGTAGGTCACCTGTTTGAGACTGAATTTTGGAGCTTGTAAAATCCCTAACTTCCCAGGATCTTATCTCCGAAAATATAGCAAACCAAGATCTGAAATTTTTACATGATGTTCCTTGGGATTCCCAATTCTCATGGTAAAAATTTCAGCTTCTGAACCTTTGTAGAAAAAATGTTATAGCGAAAATTCCAAGATGGTCTGTTTGTAGCAGTGAAACCCTAGAATCCAAAGCTATGATACCAAATGCTATGCAAATAGCTCACAAAATAAAAGAAAAGATAGATCAATGACTTAGAAATCAACCTCTTCGAGGGTGGAACCTCCTTTACATTACATAAATTAACAATTCTTGGATGATACAAATGACAAAACCTACTTTCTATATATGGGAGTCTAAGGGGTCCCAATATAATAAGAGCCTACATAAAAATAATAATGTAAGGGTAAAAAAATAACAATAATGGGCTTTTATGAGGTACAATAATAACAATATGGGGACTACATGGGCACAACAATAACAATAATGGGGCTACATTGACAATAAAAATAAGGGTCTACATTAGTATTATAGGGACCTAAAAATTCCTTTCAATCAACAGGCTGATGATAGAGGTGTCTTCAGATCCTGATGGCTTGAGTACGACAATTGAGTCTCGCATGCAACATCTGAGAGGTAAAATGCATAAGTTACTGAATAACTGTTTAATTTTCTTCAATATTATAGTTAAGGAAAATCTTGGTCTTAGGTTGATGAGAGTATGGTGTAATGTAATCCTTCCTGTGGATAATACTGGATGACCTCTATCTGTTTCTAGGAAGACCCTCTAGTCTGTTATTTTTCGTGCCTCCTTTTATAGTGTGATCGACTTAGGCTAAGGTCCGAAGATAATAATCTATTTTGTAAGGAGAATTAAGGTTTATGTAATCCTATTTGGGGAACTAGAGAACGTCTCAGGCTTCGATAAATCTCTTTGTCTCTCCTTTTGAGTTTATGGATCTTCTCTCTGGCGTGCATCCTCCATCATGGCATCTGGTATTTGGGGTCGTTTTCAAGTGTGTTCAGGTCAAGCGGTGAGAATAAACTTTAATAACTTCACCATTGAAGGGAGGTCTCCTAATTATGTATCCTTGACCTTGTTTGTTTGCTAGCAATGCAACAAGGAGAACAAAAGAATTGAAGGAAAATATATTAGATTTGCAGGTGATGCTACATCAAAAAATAAATTTGGAATGTGAAAATATTGATACCATGGAAAAGCAAAGCTAACGTATCACATGCTTAGAAGACGAGGTGGAGGCTCTGCGAAGCATAGTAGTGGATCTCCAGTTTCAAATGGCCAAGCAAACCATCTCACCAGAAGATATGAGCCTAGGCATTGACTTGAACTGCCCAGTTGATCCTTCCAAATAATATGATATTATCATGACTGGTTTTTACTGCACATTCCTCTTGTCTCAATTTTTCTGTGTTTATGCTAGTAGGAAAATAAGAATACCCTTGTTCTCTATAGTTAGCGCTGAAAACTGGGCATGGATAAATAGTCTACAAGTGTCAATTTTGATTCCCAAAGTTACAATCACAATGTAAATTCCCTAGATATTAGCCGCGACCTAGCGTGAATTTAATGAAAAAAATACTCATTCTTCTTAAAAAAAAGCCTTTGGTAGAATAGTTTGGAGTGGGATCTTGTCATTGATTATCTTCTTTAAGCAAGAAACATGGAATACTAGATGTACACATGAAGATGGAGGCAAATGAAATTTGTAAGCCATACTTCCAATTATTTTCAAAACCTTATAGGAGCCATAATACCTCAATGCAAATTTATTATCCTTATTTTTTTTCTTAAGGGACATATTGTTATATGGTTGTAGTCTCATAAATACCTAATCCCACACTTCAAATTCCCTTTCACTACAATGTTGATTTTCTTGTTGTTTCTCCTATTTTGTGTCATAAACAAGTTGTCCTTCAATAGTTCAAGAACCTATTGTTGGTGCCTTATGTGGTCCTATACTACTTCAATCTTTCTTTTCCCCTTCAAAGGTGATGCGATGGATGGAGGATGATATCCATACGTGCCATCAATTGTGACTTTTTTTTATAAAATATGGAATGATGTATCACCATTTTTCCAAGGGCAACCATTTGACCCATTCTGTTTGTTTATCAAATGCAAAATAACATAGATATCCTTTTAAAATTGTATTCACAATATTAGCTTTCCCATAAAGTTGAGGATGGTAAGATGAGTTGTGAGCCAATTGAGTACCTAAATAAGAAAATAATTTAGTCCAAAAAATTTCAGTAAAAATTGCATCTCTTTCACTTACAATAATATTCGATTCCATGTACCTATTGGATTATTTCCATGAATTATTCTACCACTGCACTTTATTTAAAAGGATGAGAAATAAAGAAAAAGGGGCACAATTTTTCATTCAATCTACCACTACCATAATGACATTTTCTTTAAATTTGGGTAAAAATGTAATAAAATCCATTGAAATTTCTTCCCAAAACTGGGTTGGTATGGCTAATAGCTAAAGGAGCACCGAGGTCTTGATTTTCTCTCCCTTATTTTGTTTGCATACCACACATTCTACGACAAAAATTTCCACATATGCCTTAAGACCTTTCTAAATAACATCTTTCTTGATCCTATGGTATGGGTTTTAATCACTCAACATATAAAGCTTAATAATGGGTTTTAAGATTACAAGTGTTTATATCATGCTATAAAGGCACCCAATCAGAGGTTTTCTATAAATTTAGGCCATCAAGAATTAAAGGAAGAGGAAACCATGCATCAACTCATCCAAGACATCCAGATTGGATATAGGAATATATACCAACAAACATAGCTTTAGAAGTGGCCATCAATTTCCATATATTTTGTCAAGTCATTGTTTTTAAAGGTATGAGTGTATTAGGAATTTTATATAGAATCCCCAATAGTATAAAGTGTATGGAAAATTTCCTAACTAACTTTTCTGTAGGTAAATCCCCTCTGCGGACAGAGGCGATCCCTCTAGCCCTAGGGTGGGTCTAGCAGCAAGAGGAAATGCTAATGCTTCGATTCCTAGCTAATGAATGAAACTGAGTTGGGATAGATGTCCTACCTTTGTTTCAATGCAATTGTCATAGCTGTGGCATCAGTCTCCTGATCTTCGTCCTGACACGTCGTGATCCTTTAGCGATGGTACTCAGGTGCCTGCACAAGGATCAGAGAACGATAGCAGCACACGAAACAATACTTGCATTCATAACTATCTAATTGGTCAAGGATAGTTAAACGTATTTCACAAGATTAATCATATCAAACGCAAAACGGGAACCAAAACATTAGTCATGTATTAATAAGAAGAGAGAAAGAGTTTACAACCAAAAGAGCCTTGACTTTGCAGCCTCCTTCAGCGGGTCCGGTCAAAATGAGTCGAGAATTTTTCGGGGAATTGGACTTGGCAAGGCAATAAGCATAGATTCTCTCTCGACAATAGGTCTCTCTCTTCTCTATCTCACACCAGCTATATTAGACTATTTAGCTATTAAACCATTTCAGCTATTGTACAAAATGTTCAGCTAGCTGCATCTATGTGAGAGAGATGTATTTATAGGAGAGGAGGATGAGGTTGGGATCCCTCATATGGTGGAAGGGAGGCCTTATCCTTTGGGAGGTTTCTCAAATGTAGGAAAAAATAAGCCAAAGGATGATGTTCGACGTTATTCATTTGAATAACCCATGCTGACTCCGCTCACGAAGTGGTTGGGAGTGGAAACTTTGCTTCTATTTTAAAAATATTTCCAAAAACAGTTCGATGCGGGCAGTCCACTAAGACAGAGCGCCAATGGGCATGAGGCCATAACTGCCTTCCAGCGTCGACCCAAAATCATATGTTTTTGATAGTCTGTTCTAGGAATAGTCAACAGAGGAAATGTTCTTCTCATGGCAAGGGATGTAATGACACTTTTTTCAAGGCATGACAATACACAGAAGTCACATAAATGGTCCTCTAATGTGCGGGATGGGGATTGCAGGGATGGTAACAAAATGCTGTGTAACAGATGCCCCCTAAAGCACGAGGTCCGCGAGAGAGGGAGGAGTGAAATGCTTTACAAGAAGGCGTTCAAACCAAACACTGCCATCGGAATACCTGCAAGTACAAGTACAACTGATATCTATGATACATGAACATGTGGCATGGGTGCAACCATCCATAATAGAGTACACATAAAACTGAGATCTGAGGTATGGACGCATCCATCCAGTAAATAAGGATCAATAAATAGACTCAGGTATGGCCGCAACCATCCAATCAAAAGAGTCATGTATATATTCAAGATAAACCAAAATATCCCGCAGCCTGGATTTTCTCAGACAAAATCCAGGGTCCTGTGCTCCATCTCGACCCAAAAAAGTACAAATTCAAGCATGCTAATATGTGATTTGAAGTCGAACATGCAAAAAAGTAACCTGATTACCATCCAATGATGTAAGCTATTATAATGCATGAGAGAAACCACTAATAATGACAATGGCTCTCAAGGTACAACTAGTACAATCCACAGAATGTGAACAATGATTTGGCGTCGAACACCCGCAAAATCACTCGATCGAAGGCCAATGATGAGAAGTTGTCATCAAATGCGAAGAAATTTCCATTGAGGAATGCAAGCTCCAAGCGTACTAGAAGGGAGTCTCTAGATCAACTTCCCAGATAATGAGATGAAGTCGACAGGAAGAGACCTGGTCGAAGGAGGGCCATAATGTTTCCCACATCATCGACACAAGACAAAGGAATAAGATGATTGTAAATCAGGATCGAAAAGAGGATTAGTGGTTGAAAAATGCAAAAGGAAACTTCTCTTGAACATATCGGCGACACGACTCCGGAATTTGGAAGTATTTGACATCAAAGGATCTGAGGTCATGATGACGTGGAAAAGAGAAGATGAGAGGTCAAAACAGATTATCCAAACCCATGGAGGAAAAAATGACAAAATGAGATGTCCCCAACCCGACACGAATGCAGATGAGTGTCATGTTCAAGAGAAACATACTGCCGACACGACTGAGAACTGCTTCCATTTTCCCCCACCATTGCTGGTGAGTACCCCAATTATTTTTGGAAACAAGCTTGAAGGGGATAACATATGCTTGTCATGTAAGTTTGTCCTTAGGACAAATCCATCCTAGTATATTTTACGAGCCCTAGGAAGGAGGAACTCGGTTACATCATGGTGATGGTTTTCGATGTCATTTAAGTTTTAACGAGTCTGAAAATGGAATAACTCAACATATTTTCATGTTTAAAGAGTTTGAAAAAGCATAAAAGAAAAATCCAATAGGTCCCTTTTTGTAGGTAGTCTCACAGATCCGAAAAGGTAGAAAAATATGTCTAAGAGAACCTCTTAGTCGCGATAGGCTAGGGTATTAATTTTTCGTAAATATTCTATCCCAACCTGAAAAAGGGGTAAACGTATACTGGGTAGATATCGTTTCACAGCCTTTTAACAAGCTCAAAACGAAAAGAGTATCGAAAATATTTTCAATTTTCAAGATTAAAAAAAGAGCTGAAAGATGACTCCAGGGGTGACTTTTTCATGTTTTTACAAGTCCGAAAAAGTATAAAATACAACTCGTTACTTCATCATTGTCACATTGAGGACTTTCCTCTGCACAAGAGACGCACATAAAACCCATTTTTCGAAAATAAATTAGCAGAATAATCGAAAAATATGCTTTAAAACATAATTAGGGTTTTGAAAAGTTTATAAAATGCCAAAAATGGTAAAAAATAAATTACTTTTCACTTTTACCTCTTGTGAGCAATTTTTACCCTTTTTTATTGTTATGTTGCGGAGCTGACAGCGGGAAATCCAAAAGGTTAATCGCGAATCCGTCTATTCCAAGTAAGAACTCATATCCTTCCCTGCATTTTGATATCATTTTCATTACCTGCAACCCATTTTGTAGATATATGGGGGCATTTTTGTAAAAATTAGGGTGTGGCGGTCGGCACGGGTATTGGGACGAACTCACGCTAACCGGCCTTGAATCCAAACGGGAGCGCGTCAAATGTGACAACCATTTTAAGCTTGTAAATTCAAACAATGAGCCCAATTTAACCATTTAAAAATCATTTTATTTGACTAATGACAACCACATGGTTTTTTTTGCAGGTGTGGAAGAACAAAATGGTGATCGAATGGAAAGAACGAGAACATAGTGAAGAATATGAGGAAGCCATGGGCAATGTGAGATGCATGGACGTTCTCAGGGACTGCGGGCTCAAGAAAATTTTCATGGCACCATGTCTCAGAGCTCAAGCAGAGCTATTTCAGTACTTAATCAGTGTCTGGGACATTGACCAGGAAAGATTCATCATTCGCGACCAGGAACTCGAGATTGAGGTTTCAGATATTTACTGCATAACCGGATTGTTGTGGAGGGGGTAGTACCAATCCTAACAGGTGCTCGGCCCACAATGGAGAAAATGAGTATGATTATTGACAGAGTGTGCCGAGGAGAACATAAATGATCCAAAAGCGGGAAGGTGGATATCCAAGCCATTCCTGATTTGGCACTCAGAGTAGTGCTACACACCATCACACAAGCTGCTGGAGTTCAAGCTCAACACAAGGCCACAAAAACATAGTTACTTATTGCAGTGGATTGCATGGCACCAACACTCTACAAATGGGCAGAGGCAACAAAAATCAACATAAAACGCCAGTTGAAAAAATGCAATAATTGTAAGCTAAAGCAGTTTGGCTACAGGTCCATCTTGGTACCTTTTGTCTTAGAACGGTTACCAATTTTCCAACTATTGAGATTCAACAAGATGATGAGCTTAGTGAAAAGAGTCGCCTTCAGTAAGTGGGCCCGCAGACTATTTTTGGCACAAAGTCTATTTTTAGACATGTCGATCATATTCTATGAGTTGCAGGATGCTATTTGTGGATGGTTGGTCAAGTTGGAGAAATATATGGACTTCTATTTTTAGACATATTGGGCGGAATCTATTTTTAGATTGCCAGTCTAAAAATAGATATGTCGAATATTATTAGCTCTTAATAATATTTGGACTCTAAACATTATCTTAATCTCTTGGAGCACTTCAGTTAAGTGCATAGATGTGGCACAGCAGCTGACAGAAGGAATTACGCTATTATTGAGGGTTTACTGGAGCTAATGCATGAGGAATTTAGTTAGAACTCATGTGACAGAGTTTGGTGGAGTTGTAGAAGTAGTTGGTGGAGTCGTGTTCAGTTTAACTTAGTTAGACACAGTTGAGCTAGTTGTATCTAGTCTAATTGATTGATACACTAGTGAGAGTGGTGTGAATTAATTATTAATTAATTCACTAAATAATAACTCATTAATCAACTAAAGAATACATCAGTTAACTACAATGCATGACAGTTTCAGTGGAGACCAGTGGAGAGGTAGGTGAAAGAGCAAGTGTGACTATCAGTTGTGACTATAGTGATGCATTGATTGCATCCAACACTCAGTGGAGATGCCAATGAGGATTGTGCAGTAAATCCTAGAGAAATTTGAGTTCATTCAGAGCCATTCTTCAGCAAATATTGCGCAGTACAGGCAGGCTAGCAGGTGGCAAAGATTGGTGCATGGATTTGCTAGATCGGGCCTAATTAGTGTGTAGCGATTGTATTGTATTGGGAGCTTGATATGATTAGATTTGTATGAGGATTGTTACATGATCTCTATGACATATATTATTTACAGATAGTTGGGGTTTTCATCTTCAGGCTTTCTCATTAAAACAATTGTGTTAATGTGTGTGAATTTTTATGGTTTCATGTGTGCATTGCAATTGATTTAATTTCCGCATGTGATGATCAATGGTGGAATAGATTCTGTATTGTGCATGAAGTTAAAATAGTGTGTGATCAGGAGAATCTTGGACATATAACACATAAGTTATATAATTTCTACACCAACGTCAGGAGGTGATAGTGTCGACACCACCAGCCTAGGAGCCATGGATGGTCCGTTGGGCGTCTCTAATGCCAAGATCAGGGGGTGGTCAAAAGATGTCCTGGAGACTGGAGTTATTTGAGTGGCTTTGCTGACAGTTGATTGTCATGGAGGACTAGCCCTATTTTGGCACAGACTTCACCGGTGATGTGGATCTCCCACTCCCAGGAGAAGAGGATTGGGATGAAGCATTGGGTAAGACTCATTTTTTATTTTGATGAGAGTTATGCTTTTTTTTTTGTTATGCATGTTTTGACATTAATCCATGTAATTGTAGATTTTGGCCCAGAAAGACCTGTAGGCATGTCTCTGATAGCACGAAGGATTCCTCGTGACTTTGATGTGGCCCCTCATGGTGAGGGAGGCGAGGAGGAAGAAATCATACGCAACTTTGAGGGAATCTCCTGTGGGATCCCAGAATATGCGCGATTCGATGATGTCCCTCACGCGTACTAGAGACACACTGCAGGGGTTTCGAACCATGTTCACCACTTATTGAGGTGGCTTGTACGAGCAGTGACATGCTATCATGAGTGTCACGTCGACTAGACACCTAGGCTTTTATTTTCGCATATTTTTTGAGAGACATGATGTCTCAGGATGTAACCGAAACATACATATTTTTTGAACTTATGATGCATATGGATGTAAACATTCAATATATATATATATATATATATATATATTTTCCTGTATGGATCTTGTCATGTGATGATGATGTTTTTACAAATTTCACAAAATTTTTATCTAATACAATATTGGCTACTGTATTGGTTATCGCATTCATTCGTCTAGGAATATGTTGATATGTAATGTAATCAAAATGTCTTTCCAGTAAACGAACACGCAAATACAACCTTAATATGTGAGGATTTCTAACAAAATAATGCCCATTAAGCTGAAGAACGACAAGATGTGATTCTAGGTTAACAATCAATGCACGAATGTCGAGAGAAATGGCCTCGGTTAATAGTTAAATAACAACACTATATTCAATGACATTATTTGTGGTTCATCCTAGACAGAAACCTTGAAGGTCTATCAACTCAACAGCAGGATCATAAATCACCCATGCTGCTGAAGACAGGTTCTGGGTACTGCGGGAAGCACCATGTACGAAACTAACATAAGGGGTAATAAGCATCTACACAATATGTAATGATCCAATAAGCAAGAAAAAACTTGCAAATCACACCAAGCCAAAAATGTACAAAAATGAAAAAACACCTATGTACAAAGAAACATGCACGAAAGACTCATGCATAGTATTTTTTAAGATACAACCCATTTCTGGGCTGATCCAGAGGATGACCTTCATAATAAATTAGCTCATAAGCCCCATTCTGCAAAATGCGCTTAACAATGTAGGGACCATGCCACATGGGTTGAGATTTTCCTGCCCCCAACTTATCATGAGCTTGGTCATACAGGAGGACGAGGTATCCTTATATAAAGGGACGAGGGGAAATTGACTGGTCAAAATGAGCTTTAACATACTTTTTCTATGCTTCTATGACCAGAGCAGCAAAGTGGCGAGTTTCATCAAGCCTCTCTAAATATAGAAGATGCTCATATTCTGGCGAAGTATTTGGCAGCAATTCAACAACTATTTTGAGAGAAGGATTTTCACATTCAATCGGAAGGGTAGCTTCCAGACCATAGACAAGCTGGAATGGTGTGAATCCGGTCACATCCTTCACTAAGGTTCGGTAAGCCCATAGAGCTGAAAACAACATGAGATGCCAGTTTGATTTGTGCATCCCAATCATACATTGAAGCATAGTGACGAGAACTTTGTTCACGGCTTCAACTTGGCCATTGGCCTAAGGATAGTACGACGTTGAGCTGTCGTGATGCAGACCCAACTTGGAAGTCAACTCAACCACCATGTAATGTCGAAAATGGGAACCATGATTGGTAACAATGGCTTGAGTGACACCAAAAATAGTAATGACATGATTGAATAGAAACTGTGCTTCTGTCTTACCATCATCCGTAAGTGTAGGCATTGCTTCGGCCCATTTTTGAAGTAGTCCATAGCTATGATAATATAAGCATGCCCCCCCCGACCGAGTGATGGTTACACGTCATAAAATCGATTCCCCACTTCGCAAAGGGACCAACGGTAATGACAGGGTGAAGATGGGAAGGTGGTGCGCGCATCTTGCATTGATAGATCTGGAAATCATGGCACTTGCGGACAACAACAATGCAGTCTTTAAAGACGGTGGGCCAAAAATAACCAACACGAATATTATTCTGTGTAGTAGCATATCCATACATGTGACCGCCACATGCACCACCGTGACAATCATTTAGGACCTTGTCAGCCTCCTCGAGAGTCAAACACCGACAGAGAATGGAACCAACTCCGATGTGGTAGAGAGTATCTCCGACTATGTAATAAGGTTGCAATTGATGGCGGATGCATCGAAAAGCATCCTTCATCAACTCAGATTGGAAGGTGGAAGTCTGAAGATATACGATGATATCACCGTACCAAGGATCGAGGGTGCTAATAAGAAAAAGTTTTTCATTCGGAATGCTTTCCTTGTAACCAGATGGAGCAGAATCGGAAGGGAGAGAGAAGATCATATCGGCGAAGACTAATGACTTCTTCGACTTGGCGGTAGTGAACTTCAAATCGAACTCTTGGAGGATGAAAATCCACTTTGAGTACTTTCCCCCCAGCAATTGACGAGTCAATATGTAAGTCATAGGGTTGCAATCATAAATCATGGTCATTGTGCGCAACAGAATATAATGACGAAAACGTTGAACTGCTTGAACAGTAGCCAACAATAACTTCTTGACATGTACATAATGCGTCTTAGTATCGAGAAAATTGTGACTTAGATAATAAATGACATGTTCGTCACCATCATCATCATCTTGTACCAAAACCATGGCAATCATGCTAAACGCGACAACCAAATAGTGGGAGTAATCGTGATGATAATTTGGAGGACGCAACAGAGGGGCATTGACTAGAAATGTCTTCAGTGCAGCGAAGGAATTTTGGGTGATCTCATCCCAGAGGAATGGGGCACCTTGCTTCAGTAATCACATAAATCCTTTGGCCACTTCAACATAGTTAGGTGTAAAACGATGCAGGAAGTTAGCTTGCCCCTACAGACTCTGCAGCTGATGTAAGGAGGAAGGAGAGGGGAGATTAACAATAGCTTCAACTTTGAGTGGATCGAGATGAATCCCGTCTTTGGAGACAATAAACCCTAAGAGTCTACTGGAGTCAACATAGAAGACGCACTTATGCGGATTGAGCCAGATGTTATAGCATCGACAACGAAGAAAATTCTGACAGAGATCATCATGATGGTCTTTACGCTTAGCCAAATGAGTCGGAAGGTCATCCAGATAAGGCTGAACAATGCGCTTGATATCATGAAAATCATATGACATAGCTCGCTGAAATGTAGCCCCAACATTTTTAAGGCTGAAAGGGAGATTTTTATAGGAGAAAGTACCCCAAGGACAGATAAAGGTGGTCTTGTGTTGATTAACCAGAATAATGTTAATCTGGTTGTACCTAGAAAACCCATCCATAAGGGAAAATATCTCACTCCCAGCACAGTCATCAATGATTTGATCAACAAAAGGAGTGGGATAATTATCCTTAGGGCGAGCATGGTTAATGTCACGGTAATCAACATAGACACGAATGGTAACATGTTTCTTATCTACAGGAACAATATTGGAAACCCATTCTGTCAAGGGAATCAGATAGATAAAACCATCTTTAAGAAGTTATTCAACTTCTCCCTTAATAGCGGCAGAATTTTAATGGTGCACAGGATGAAGATGTGGCGAATAGGCTTCGCAACAGGATAGGTAGGAATCTCATGCACCACTATAGCTGGATTAATGTCGGGCATCTCTTTGTAAGACCACATGAAAACGTTGCAAAATTCATAGAAGAGACTAGTATAGACCTTAATCTCATAGGGAGAACATGTCACCCCAATATGGATGTTCTCGACAACCCCCGGTTTAACGAAGATGTTGATAGGCATCATTTGTGTGATGTTTCCCAAGTTACCTTCTGCAAAGACATTGTGTGTTAGGATGGGTGTTTGAAGCAGAGGAGAAGGAACTTGAGAAGAAGACCTCTCGAGACAAGTAGACATGGCCCCAAGGCCATGCATGAACGAGGAACAATGATGACTATCGTCCCAATGAGGGTCCTCAAGAGACATAGTTTCCACGATGGCTTCATCGGAAGGAAATATATCTCTTAAGGGATCGGGTGAATCTGAATCGCCGAGCCAAGGGGATTGAGAATAAGTGTCAAGAGACATGCCCAAAGGAGCATGATCAGAGGGCGGAGGATCCGATGCTGAAATAAGTTCACAATAATCAATCTTGATCAGACTTAACGACATCGAATCTCCAAATGAATCGATCTGCTCAGGTGAAGGGATGA
Organism: Pinus albicaulis; assembly: GCA_034641835.2. NCBI lineage: Eukaryota > Viridiplantae > Streptophyta > Pinopsida > Pinales > Pinaceae > Pinus > Pinus albicaulis. The sequence goes on along the minus strand of CM076581.1, from coordinate 1,397,788,304 downwards.
TCCACGGATCAAAAGACTTGGAGATCATATTAACTTGAATAGTGTTGGGTGGAGAAAGAGTAAAAATACCCATGAGGGTAGGATATTTGAAAAGACCCAGCCTTATGCTCTCATAAGGTGTAGGAATTGGATCTACGTATGGAACGTTGCTCTCGAAAGATGAAGAAGTGAAAAAAGACAACTGATCGACAGTGACGATCTTTCCTTCTTGTGGAAATCGCAAAACACGAAATAGAGTGGATGGAACGCACGACATGGCATGAGTCCAACTGCAACTAAGGATAATATTGTAATTTAGCTTTACTTCAACTACCCTCGACGTTAACTGTTTTTCCTTCTAGAGTAATCGGTAAACTGGCGAGAATACCAAGAGGTTTAGATTCCCTTCCATCAAACACTTCTAGAGAATGTGGAGATGAATTAAGAGCTGGAGAACCAATGGCTTTCTAGCAGGCAGATGACATGACGCACGTAGATGCGCCCTTGTCCACGACTGCTCGATGGATATTCAGTCCATTAATCCCAACTTGGATGATGAATGCAAGCTGGTGAGGGAGACGTGGGACGAAATTTTCCAAGTTGAAAGTGATAAGTCTCGAATCAGCAGGATCAACCCCACCGATGGCAGATAGCAAAGCCATCCATTGAGATAGAAAACTCTGAATTACTTCTAATGCATACATAGTAGATGGTGCCTTAGCCAAATCCTCAATAATACTGTAATGCTAAGCAGCATAGGCGTTAGGATTGTAAGAAGAATTACAAAGTATACCTTTGGAAGGTCGCCGTACAACGGGCTCAGTACTAGGCCCTTCAATCTGAAGAGGGCCAGAAGCAAGCAGAGGAGGAGGACCATCAACAATCTCTTTCCCCGCTGCCTGATGCAGTTTGGTATAATCTTTCGACTGAGTAGCTATAGAGACGGATGCAGGACCGTTCATCATGAAAACCTGAGAGCCAAATTGGGCAGAGGACTAAGGTTGCTCTACCAACTGGGTCTGATTTGATGGGAACGGTTCTTTGAGAACAACCAAAGTGCCTTAGGTGCCTTTGAGCAATCGAATCACTTCGGTCTGTTGGGGACAGTCCTTGGTGTAGTGCTCTTCATCACAAATAAAACAAGGGTACTTCAGTTTACGTTGCGAACCATCATAAACATGTGATTTCTGAGAATCCTGTTTTAGGGTATTGGATTTGGCCTTACCTTTACCCTTATTTTTACCCTTGGAAGTTTTATCCGTCGGATATTCCTGAACAACATTCACTTCTGTGATTTTACCAGAATTCGAGATCGGCTGAGAAGCAGTATCATTGGAAGGAGTAGATTTTTGCTTCCCAGGATTCGGAGGAGGAGACTTTCGAGAAGTCTGAGACACAAAACTGATGATACCGTCGACGGATGGTGTCACCAGTGCTTTGGAAGTTCCAAGTTGAGGGGCATCGGGAAAGAGTTCGTACAACGTGCGAGACAGAGAGTACACGATATCAAGGTACTGGGCACGAGAAATGGCTTGTTATTCAGTAATGCATGCTCCCATAGCAATGTCATTAGCAATCAGAGCAACGAAGGAGGTAGTGAACCAATCTGTTAGAATTTGATTAGGAATCTCAAACTTGATCAGACGACGACGCCTCCATTCATGAATATGATTAGAGATATGGGTAGCTCGATCTTGCTTCAAGGATATGAGGAGGTGCGTCCTGGTTTCATACCGAACCGGTAACTGAAAGCGCATGAGAAACACTGATCTGAATTGGAACTATTTGTAAAGCTACGAAAAGTATCCATTCTGATATAATTTAGTGTGAAAAGTGTTCTCCATGACTTGCAGATTAAACAAAGTGGTTTTAGTAATGTTTCTGAGTTTTATGTGTGAGGTTTTGTTAATTAAATTTACTGTTTAACATCTCATAGCAGAAATACATAGCAAGTAAAATTCACCATCAAATAACACAACAAATTTTTGAGGCAGTTCACCCCTCCTGGGCTACATCTGCCGGTCCAAGGCTCCCCAATGGCATGTCCTTGCTCTATTAATTTGCTCAAAAGGGTTATACAGTGAAAAATATGCCTAAAATAGCAAAACCAGCTGTAATATCAGCTTCAGAAGATAGAAAATAGTTAAAAATGGATTTTGTTTCACCTTAAACAGTGAAGTACAACCCAATACAACTCTTTCTCCCTGATGGCCCTGATGGCTCTTTCATCTTCCCTGAAGCAAAAGATGCTAAAGATCACCTCTTTTCGCTTTGAAACCTGTCACAAACTACTTAGAATTCTTAGGAAAGCCAAAATTGACTAAAATTTGATCTTGTTTGGTCGAAAATTGAGAGAGTTATGACTTCTGTAAAAAATTGCCCAATGTCCCCCCAAAAACCCCAGTAAAAGTGGGAGAACTCCAGTTGACTTGACTAAAAAGGCGGATTTTCCATAACTGGCGGAACCGCGCGCTAAATCTGGGGGTGACATTTAATGTTAACTAGTTGTGGTTGGCACGTTCACATGCACAAATTTCGGAAACTGTTTGGTGGGCGTATAAGGTTTGAAAGCCACTGCATTAAACATTTTTTTGAGTGGTCACATAGGTGGCACTAACCACCACCGTAACTGCCGGGCGGTAGCCCCCAGTCTCCACCACAAGTCACATGGGTGACGGGCTAACATTGGGGCTAGCCCCCTTCCAAACTCCGCCGCTCCAAAATCTTTAGCCCGTGGTTCGAGCTGGTGGTTATATGCGGATAGGGGCTAGTCCCCAACTCTCTGCCCGTTCAGCACGCCGATGACCCGACTACCTTTTAACTCCGGCCGACTCGCCCAGTCTTCAAAACATTTGCCACAGTGTGCTGGTCGGGTCGCCCTACCCAAGGAGTCAGGTCGAGGGTTCAAGACCTATGCCCACCAAAATTTTCATAAGCCTTTTTCAACCAATGGCCTGGGGCCACGTGGTAGCCTCCGGGCAGGCCACGTGGCACCCACTGATAGGCCCAAAAAAATTAATAAAAATTAACTTTGCCAATAATATATATATATATATATATATATATATATATATATATATATATATATATATATATATATATATATATATATATATATATATTAAATTGGCATAGTCAATTATTCAAAAATTCATGTTTTGGAGTTCACTAGACGATTTCAATCCTCAGTAACTTTCAAATACGACCTCGGTTTTGAGAACCGTTCATGGTGCCAGAATCATAGCGACGAGACCTTTCCGATCGTTCAGATTGAAACCATTTATGAGCACTTCCATTTTTGAGCATTTTATTCACTTGGACATGATCTCCTGATCACACCTCCCCATTGGGAAGCTTTTGGACCCCAAAAGCCTTCAATTACCTGTTCAGAAGATGAGGGTACAAACCCCTCACTTTTTCCACCTCCATCCATTTTGCCTTACTCGGTTTGCTGCCTTTAAGACCAATTCGAAGATAATCGACACTTCCCCTCCTCGAAGTGCATGTCCTTCTGTCAAGGATAGCATCCTCTTCCAGCTCATCCAAATATTCTGGCGAGAAATCCTCTATGGATGGTAGCTGAATGTCACTTTCATGATCAACAATTAAAGGAGGTTCATACAAATGTAAACTTTCCACATTCACAACGGAATACATTTGCATATATGAAGGCAAATCTAGTTGAAAAACATTATTTCTAACTTGTCTAAGAATTTTGAATGGACCATAACGAATAGGCTTCAACTTTTAACCTTCTCCTTGCATTCTTTCCTTTCTAATATGCAGCCATACCTCATCTCCTTCTTGAAACTTATGATCAACTCTATGTTTGTCATGCCTCTCCTTGTGCTTGCCTTGAATTTTTTCAAGCTGTTCTTGAACTTGCTAATGTATGAGCTGAATTATTTCAATGAACATGAGAGATTTGTCAATGTAACTATGCCCATCAATGGCAACATCCTTCTCAAGAATGAAATCTAAAGGTGACTTAGGAAAATACCCAAAACAAACTTCAAAAGGTGAAGTATTTGTAGAAGAGTGCTTGGCCCGGTTGTAAGCATGCTGAATGTAATGCAAGTGCTCATCCCAAAGCTTGGGATTCTTGCTGCAATAACCTCTTAAGAGATGTACAATGGTTCTGTTCACTACCTCTGTTTGGCCATCTGTTTGTGGATGGAAAGCAATAATTTTTTTCAACTTGGTGTCCATCAACTTCCATAAATTGGACCAAAAATTCCCAACAAATTTGGAATCCTTGTCACTATCAATAGAAGTAGGAAAGCCATAATGAACCCATACATGTTGAAAATATAAATTAGTAATTTTTTCAGCAGTTATAGATTTCTTACATGGCATAATAATACACATCTTGATGAATCTATCAACTACTACATAAAGATAATCATGCTGCTTTCTAGACAATGGTAGACCTCCAACAAAATCCATAGAAACACTTTCCCATGGTCTAGAAGGTACCGACAATGGCATATATAAACTAAGATTCCTATTGCTAGGCTTTCTTGTAGCACATAATGAACAAACTCTAATGAAACGTGAAACACTATCTACCATGTGAGGCCAATAACAATACCTCTGAAAATGTGCCACCGTTTTAGTTACCCCGAAATGTCCAACAATAAGAGAAGAATGAGCTTCTCTCATGACACTTAGTCTCTCTCCCTGTGATATACATAACTTGCCCATATGAAACAACAAATCATTATGCAAGTGATAATCATTCTCCTCGACATGATTCCCTTCACTCAAGTTAGCATACACATCCTTAAAATCAACATCTGATGCATACTGTTCTATGTAAATATCATGTACAATAGAATCATTCTTAAGTAAAGTAGCACTAATAATAGGCCTTGAAAGCATATCAACAACTTTATTGAAAATACCTTTCTTGTACCTTATTACCAAGTGAAATTGTTGTAGGAAACCCATCCATCTGAAATGTTGAGACTGTTGAAATTTACTTTGCGTCTGCAAGTACTGTAAAGGCTGATGGCCGGTATGAACAACTGTCTCTTTGCCCATAAAATAGTGTTTCCAATTTTTGATGCTTTTTACCAACGCGTACAACTCCTTATCATATGTAGGATAATTCACAACAACACCATTAAATGTCTCAGAATGAAATGCGATAGGCTTACCATGCTATAAGAGAACTGCACCCATGGCGTAATCACTAGCATCAGTCTGAATCTTTAATGGCTGTCTCAAGTCTGGTAATGCAAGGACTGGAGCTGAACTTATCTTCTCTTTCAAAGACTCGAAATATTTCTGTTGCTTGCCTCCCCATTGGAAAGCACGCTTCACACTTTTCACTGCATGCATAGGAGCTGCCATGGCAGAGAAGTTAGAAATAAACTTCCTCCAATACTGAGCTGCACCCAAAAAAATTCTTACCTCTATAATGGATTTGGGAGTAGGCCAATTCACAATGGCTTCTACCTTAGAAGGATCAATTCTCAAAGCACCTCCTCCTACTATGTGTCCCAAATAAACCAAATAAGTCTTTCCAAATTCACACTTTGACATTTTAAGAAATAACTGATTTTTCTTCAAAATATCAAGTACTTTCTTAACATGCATGACATGCTCTTCTCTAGTCTTGCTTAAAATTAAGATGTCATCTAAGTATACAATAAAAAAATTATCAAGAAAAGGACGTAAGACATCATCCATTACCCGCATGAAGGTTGCAGGTGCATTGCATAAACCAAGCAGCATAACAAGCCACTCAAAGAGTCCTTGTTTGGTTTTGAATGCTGTCTTCCAAATGTCACTTTCTGCAATTCTAACTTGATGATAACCACTACGCAAGTATAACTTAGTGAAAAATTTAGCATCTTTCAGCTGATCTAACAAATCATCTATCCTTGGAAGTGGGTAACGATTCTTTACCGTTATCTTGTTCAATGCCCTGAAGTCCACACACATGCGCCAAGTTCCATATTTCTTTGGAATCAACACTATCGGTGACCCACATGGCGAAGTGCTTGGTCTTATGAAACCTTTGTCCAACATGTCTTTAATTTTCCTCTTTATTTCAACATTATCCATGATAGACATGCGGTACATGCCTATGTTAGGAAGAGGACAATCTTGTTGCAACTGTATTTCATGTTGAATCTCCCTTTTAGGAGGCAAACCTGTTGGCTCCTGAAACATCTCATGATGTGCATCAACTACATCATATAAATATGATTTTAACTTGGAATCACAATTTTCAAATGACTCATGATTCACATCAACCTTAGGCTTAACCATAAGAAGTACAAAACTCTTACTAGAATTCACTAGCCCTTTTACCTGTCCCGCATTTACCATCGCGATATTTGTATTTTTGTGATGTGCTTTGACAATAAACTCCTTACCATGTTTGAAAATATGATACTTGTTCTCATGGCGATGGAAGATCGCTTTCCTGTCATATAAGTAAGGACTTCCCAAAACAATTCCTGATATATCAAGCGACACTACATCAAGTTCAAATGTGTCAATAAAGTGTGCAATAATTGCAAAACGCAATATGCACTTCCTTGAGACTTGTAAGTTTGCATCCTTGCATATCCAACCAAGTGGTTATGGCTTTGGATTTGGAATGGTCTCAAGTTTTAGCTGTTTGACTAAGTCTTTTGATATGAGATTTGATTGTGACCCACTGTCAAACAGTGTGTCAATTTTTGTATGTTTTGAGATTACCCTCACATGGAACAATTCAATTCTTTCTTCCTCATTTGGAGCTTGTACATGACAGTTTGAAGTACTAGTGCTTGGCTTAGTTTCAGTTTCGTTTCCCTTCATACTCTTCAAACTCAGGGCTGTAATTTTAGTTTCGTCACCTGAATCATCTCCTAAGTCTTGTTGTGTACTTGTAGTAGCTGCAGTTTTATTCTTCTCTTTGTTTTTGTTAAACTAAGTTCTTTTTTCAGGATGAAGTTTCCAACAGTTTTTCTCTTCATGGCCTTCTCTTGAAAAATATTTACATATCACTTTCTCACCCTCCTTTTTGACAGATGCATTATTTTTTCCTTTTCCCTTAGAGGTTTTATCTTTGTTTTTCCCCTTAAAAGGCTTGCTTCTACCCTCATCAAAAGTATTTTTCCCTCTAGCCTCTAAATGTGTGGCTTGTACACAAACCTCGTCTAGAATAGTAGGATTGAACATAAGGATAGTATGTCTAAGGTAGCTGTGAAAACCACCTATATATTTCAGCAAAGTGTCTTGAATTTGTAAGCCTACCCCTAATAAGAGTGCTCTTCTCCTAAACTCTTGGGTGTAGTCTTGTACATTTTGTCCCTTAAGTTGTCTGAAGTTTTGCCAGTTCATGATAGCCTTTTGTAAATGAGCTAATGGATAAAATTGTTGCTTAATTGCAGTAATAAATTCAACCCATGATAAAGTGATATTACCATGTTTTTTAATTTCATCCTTCGTCTTGGCTTCCCACCATACCAATGCTGCTCCTTCCATTCTCAAAGAGGCTAACTGTATCTTGGTGTCATCATCATGAAGGTTCTGTATCCTCAAGTAAAACTCCAACTATATTATCCAATTTTCATGTTTTTTCTGCATTGACTTCACCATTAAACATAGGCAACTCAAACTTAACATCAAGCTTTAAAAATGATATTTTACTAGTGTTCTTGGACTTGTGAGATTGGTTCATTGAAGTTGAGGATGACGATGTAGATGGTGGATCACCATTTCCTCCATGTCCTATCTTTGACTTGTCATCACTTTTATTTCCTCCTCAAGATCCCTCCCCTTCCTTGTGATGTCTAGACCCTTCTCCTTCAATCCTTTCATTCATTTCTTAGTAGAGTATCCTCACCATCTCAGTCATGTCTAGGAATGCCTTTCTGAAAACCCGTTCTTCTTCTTTGGGATTAATGTCTTCAAGAACTTCTCCTTCTCTTGAAGACATGCTTAAGGCCTTTTCAGCTTCTCTTGGAGGTGAAATAGAAGGTGGAGACAATGGCACTTTGGTCCTCCTTGGTTGAGGATTACTTTGTGCTCTAACCAGTTGTCCTTCTCCTCTCTTGAGCTTAAGCCTAGTAAGCATCAAAACTTGCAAACAATCAAATATATATTTGCACAAAAACTAATGCTCAAATCTTGAGCTCTGATACCAACTTGATCTGAATTGGAACTATTTGTAAAGCTATGCAAAGTATCCATTCTGATATAATTTAGTGTGCAAAGTGTTCTCCACGACTTGCAGATTAAACAAAGTGGTTTTGGTAATGTTTCTGAGTTTTATGTGTGAGGTTTTGTTAATTAAATTTACTATTTAACATCTCATAGCAGAAATACACAACAAGTAAAATCCACCATCAAATAACACAACAAATTGTTGAGGCAGTTCACCCCTCCTGGGCTACATCTGCCGGTCCAAGACTCCCCAATGGCATGTCCTTGCTCTATTAATTTGCTCAAAATGGTTATACAGTGAAAAATATTCCTAAAAAAGAAAAACCAGCTGTAAAATCAGCTTCAGAAGATAGAAAATAGCTAAAAATGGATTTTGTTTCACCTTAACCAGTGAAGTACAACCCAGTACATCTCCTTCTCCCTGATGGCCCTGATGGCTATTTCATCTTCCCTGAAGAAAAAGATGCTGAAGATCACCTCTTTTCGCTCTGAAACCTATCACAAACTACTCAAAATTCTCAGGAAATCCAAAATTGACTAAAATTTCATCTTGTTTGGTTGAAAATTGAGAGAGTTATGACTTCTGCAAAAAAAAATGCCCAATGTCCCCCAAAAACCCCACTAAAAGTGGGAGAACTCTAGTTGACTTGACTAAAAAGGAAGATTTTCCATAACTGGCAGAACCGGGGGTGACATTTAATGTTAACTGGTTGTGTTTGGTGCGTTCACATGCCCAGATTTCAGAAATTGTTTGGTAGGAGGATAAGGTTTGAAAACCACTGCATTAAACATTTTTTTGAGTGGTCACATAGGTGGCACTAACTGCCACCGTAACTGCCAGGCGGTAGCCCTCGGTCTCCACCACAAGTCACATTGGTGACGGGCTAACATTGGGGCTAGCCCCCTTCCAAACTCCACCGCTCCAAAATCTTTAGCCCATGGTTCAAGCTGGTGGTTATAAGCGGATAGGGGTTGGCTCATAAGGGGCTAGTCCCCAAATCTCCACCCGTTCAACATGCCAACGACCCGACTACCTTTTAAATCTTGCCGACTCGCCCAGTCTTCAAAACATTTGCCACAGTGTGCCGGTCGGTCGCCCTGCCCAAGGGGTCGGGTCGAGGGTTCAAGACCCATGCCCACCAAAATTTTCATAAGCCCTTTTCAACGAATGGCCCGGGGACACGTGGAAGCCTCCGGGTAGGCCATGTGGCACCCACTAATAGGCCCAAAAAAATTAATAAAAATCAACTTTGCCAATAATAATTATTTATTTATTTATTTTTTAGTTTTTTTTTTAAAATTGGCATAATCAATTAGTCAAAAAGTCCCGTTTTGGAGTTCACTAGACGATTTCAAACCTTAGTAACTTTCACATACGACCTCGGTTTTGAGAACCGTTCACGGCACCAGAATCGCAGTGATGAGATATTTCCGGTTGTTCAGATTGCAACCATTTCTGAGCACTTCTATTTTTGAGCATTTTCTTCACTTGGACATGATCTCTTGATCAAACTCCATGGATACAGAGTTGAAATTTTGGAAGACACCACGAGATAATTCGATGTACCACTTGGTAGTGACACCAGTAAGATTCCGTTGGAAAAGATGGAGTCGGATAGAATCGTCAACCCAAGAGTTAGAGGAACACCAAATATGGTATGTCATAACATGTGCTTGGGGGTATTCTCCGAAATTACCCTCAAACTTGGGACAATCGCTAGGAATTTTGGTTGGAACTGGAGGCCAATTTGGATTATGAAGGATTGGATCATTTGTCAACTTTGACACATCAGGCGGTTCCAACGTAGCAAGAAAAGGTAATTGAGTATTGAAAGGAATTACAGGTCATTGATAAAGACCATCATTCGGATTCCACCCGGTTTGAGAGAAATTTTGCCCCCATATGTTTTGTCCCAGAGGATTCTGTCCATAGGGGTTATAAGCCTGAAATTTTTGCCCATATGTGGGTTGAGGACCAGGATATTGATTCTGAGCATACCACTAAGGTCCTTGCTGAGAAACATATGGATTTTTCTGCACAATGAAAGTTGTGCCTTGAGGTGCATTATACAAGACCTGAGTTTGACCTGGCGGAAGGTATGCAGTACCCTTAGGAGCACTGTATACCATCTGGGATTAAACTTGAGGGATGTAAGAAATGCCTTGGGGTGCACTATATATGACCTAAGATTTACCCGGAGGAAGATAAGTGGCGCCTTGCAGATGAATGGGTTGCCCCTGCGGTGCAGGTTGACCCGGATACTGAGGTTGGACAGGCTGCCCCTGTAGAGTAGGTTGGCCTGGATACTGAGGGCCACCAGGTTGCCCTTGTTGAAAATGTTGGCTTGATGGTTGGGATGGGTCAAGTTTCCCTTGAAGACCAGGTCGACCTGGTGCAAAACCATAGGTTTGTCCTTGTTGTACAAAATTTTGGCCCTGCTGAATGTAAGGAGGATGCTTTTGCACAAAAGTTTGTCCCTGTTGCGAATAGATTTCCCCCTCAGGAACATTTGATGCACCCTATTGAACATAATATTGACCAGCAGAACCGAAGGGTTGTCCTTGTTAGACCGAAGGTTGTCCCTGAAAGGGTTGTCCTTACAGACCATAATGTTGTCCCTACTAGATCGAAGGTTGTCCCTGGAAGGGTTGTCCTTGTGAACCAAAGGGTTGTCCCTGTTGGTATGTGAACTGAATGGGATCAATTGGAGGCAAATAGACGAGATTAACGTATATTTCATAATGATGTGGAGGATTTCTAGAAGTTTCTAACTTCTGAGAACCCTGAGGGTTAGAATTCTGCTGCTGAGGACCCTGAGAGGTAGAAGACTGTTGTTGAAAGGCCAAAAGATACTCATCGAATGTATAACCACTAGGAATGGAAGTAGAAACCATAGGTGCAGTGCAAGTAGGTGGGATTCCACAACGTGAGGTTGTGATCCACTCACGGTGGGCCTAACAGGTATCGTGGGATTGATAAAGATGGACCTACAGATAGCAGAAGGTCCCGATGATGACGGAGTCATACTAACAACCGGTGCAGATGAACCCACACATAAAATGGGTCAAACAGGTCAAGGGTGATGCCCCCGATATCGAGACAACTGAACTTGTGGAGGGAGTTTACGTATCAGTCCATATCATATTCTGATACAACGATTGAATGCCAGAAATAATCTAACCCAAAGTTCAATAACCACGTGGGAGAGATAATGGTTGTGAGGAAGGTTGATCTGAGACATAAGGAAATTTCTCTGGAGGGAGATGATATTCTCCCGTAGAAACATAAAGCTCTTCACTAATAACGAGACTCGAAGAATCCATGTCAGATGAAGACATTTGATTGTGAAAAAGACGACAAACAGAGCCGAGTAAGGCAGTAGCTAGTAAAGGTGGTTCCGAAGTAAGAGGAGGGAATTATTCCTCGTTCCCAAAACCAGAACAAGCATCTTGAGGTTTCCAATTGATATCAAATGGCTCTTCAAGAGGATATCAAGTAGCGACAGGTAAGATACTCGGAAAGAGAGACTGCCAGAAATCAACAGACCTAGTGGGTTGAGATTCTTCCGAAGAAAATTTAGGAGAAGGATCACCACTAGGGGTAATGAAGAGAACGGCGAAATCGGTGGTTCTGCCACTGTGACAATGTTTCATAACAGAAAGGAAATGAGATAGCCTATTCGAGGCTTCAAGACCAAACACTAAGGAACTACTAAGAACAAGCCAAGAAAATATCTTTAACGGGTATGTGATAGTAGGCAGTTAATTTTATGACATTGAAACAAAAATTTGATGTTTAATGTTTTAAGAGTCGAGAAACAGGAAAAGTATGACTCTAGTCACTTTCAGATTGAATGAGGGTGAAAGGACAAGTGCTCAATGATATTTTCACTTTTATAGAGTCACGAAAATTCTAAAATTACTACTCAGGTAATCTAAGCAAGAGGGTGTACCAAGTTTGCGTGAACTGCAATATACACCTTGGTGATCAAATGAAAGAGAAATGACCAAGGACTTGATGTACATGCAAGAATTCTCCCTGAATGCTGTGTTCGGTGTATCACGATTATAGGGTAGCAGACTCGGCTTCCTATGGATAAAGGATTGCAACCTATGAGGGTCTCCCTTTATATATGCGACGGTACGGGGAGCACAATTTCGTGCTAGTGCTGTCTAATGCCAGATGGCGAATGACAGCTACTAGGTTTAACGATTCCGTAACACGTCACTAGCCTAGACCTCTAAAATATGTGCGTTAGGTTTCAATGCTTCCTTAGTTTGATTGAATTCATTTTAAGGTTTATCTTGAATTAATGTTGTGATTTAAAGGTCTTACTGAATGTGATCTCGAATTCCTAAATGCACACTACATGCAAAATAAAATAATTTCCATTCAATGAATGCTAGCTAAGAGAAGGATAGGAATCTATGACAAAGCAGAAATCAATTGAACCACAAGAAGAATTTCACTAATGCATCTAATACAAACAAATCAGAAAAGGAAAACTCTTTCCTAGTTCGCTAAGAGATACTAATGCAAAAAAACATTTTCATTTTCAATTTAAGCAAAAGAATGCAAATTTTGTCTTTTTATATGAATGAGGAACACAATGCACTGTTACACTAAAAAGAAAAATGAACACTAGTTTTGAGCACTACGAATGTAACAATCTAAAACAAAGAAATCAATGGAATACAAACATAAAACACACTCAAAACAAGGATGCACTCTTTCAAGAAAAAAAGGGCTTTTGAAACGATCCAATGAGCAATGTAATCTATGCTCAAAGTGACAAATGGAGAGCTAAACGAAAACAAAGGTGATGTAATATCCCAAAAGGGAGAATGCAGTAATACTAAAACACAATATAAGAACTGCATCAAAGTAAACAATAAATCTATATACACATCAGAAAACACAAAAATAGCTGAGCTATTTTATTATATAGGAGGTGAATAGAAAGTACAACAGTGCTCAAAATATGAGACACTCAAGACAAAGAGATGGCCTAGAATGACCCTGAAATGATCCCAGAAGAGGGACTGCATAACTGCTGAACTGATGGAAGGTAAACTACGTTGTCCCTACTGGAACTATTGGGACTGCAACTACCAGAAAGATAGAAAGTCAGATCTAGGCAGTTTGGGAGCTCCGATGATGCTGAAAATAGAGATCCAGGCTCTATGATGGATACCCAAGATAACCCAAAAAGGGTTTCTCAGATCTATCAATCTAAGAAAAACACCCTCTTAGGGCTTTACATATACATCACTGGGTATGCAAATCTACTGCATAATCTGATGATATGATGGCTACAATGATGCACAATCAAATATATGTAAGAAGGGTTGATCCCTTCACTAGATCCTTGGGCTAAAAGCTCAAGATCTAGCTCCTCCAATATCCTCCACTGAAAATAGATGCTGGATGAACAACAGCTTCAGAAAATTGCATTGTAAGAGAGGGAGGCTCAATAGCCTGCTGCTAGATATGTCAAATCAGCTCTTGAGTGATGGAAACAATAGATCCAATGTTAGGAGATGATCCCTCACATGATTTCTAGCTGAAATACTAGAAACTTCCTTCTTACAATAGATCTATAGGACTGGACTACGCAATACTTGAAGGGACTGCTGCTGCATGGAGGTTAAACCCAATGGCCTGAATGCCAAATATAGATCTGCTGCTCCTAGAAGACTGAATGTGAAGAACAAAGTGGTAGGATGAATCCTCCATTGGTTTCTTAGCTGAATGCTAGAAACAACCTCCTGAAGATGGCACCAATGCCTGATAAGGAATGTAGTACAACCCTCTTCCTTAGATATAACTCAAGGGAAGAGGTGGGATTCCTACTCGGGAACACCCCGTGCTAAACAACACTGCAAACTTAGCTAAAAAACTCAAGAATGCATAGATATGTCCTAAGAAAAATCTAGATCTAAACAGATCAAGAAATGAATAATCCAAATCATGCCTTCTATTGTGCCTTCACCTTCATTATATAGATATGAGCCTTCCATAGACTAGGCCCACTCCAAAACTGTGTTGTACATGTGGACAGAAGTCTCCATGGTTGACTGCACTGTTTCTCCATGTCCTCCATCATGTTCATATGGGGGTGATCACCCTCTCCATCATGTGTGCATTAAATGCATCACTTCCTCCACTAACTTATCATAAGTGCTCTATGATGTTCTTTGAATGCACTATGATATCAGTTGACCTTATCAAATATCCTCATGATTTTACATTTAAGATCCATTATCTTTTTTGACTGTTTCATCCTCCATAATCTATCTCATAAATGAAACACGATCTCTATTAATGGAGCTGCTCCACTACTCCATGATTTTAGATCTAGATCTAGAATATCCACATTCACACATTAAAAGTGGATTTTATTCATCTTTGAGGTTTGTGGGTCCCTCCACCCTTTTATTTACTTAATTAATTAAGAAAATCAAGAAATCTAATACTCCAAATATCATGTGAAAATTTGGGAATATTACACTCCTCCTGACAAAATGTTGTTTGTCCTCAAGAAAATACAAAAGTAGATGCAAAGCCATCCATTCCCCTCCAAATGGCATCCACATAAGGAAGGCCTCCTCCATTTGCTGCAATGTGTCATGCATGTTTGGTTCCAGAGTTGTCTCTCAAGAATGCATAGAATGACCTCCAACTGTATAGTTAGATGCCTTCCTTCCACCATGAAGTACCAAGTGACAACCATAAGATGTCCAAAATCATCATCAATACATGAGATACATAAAATAAAGTGGTTCTTTCCACAAAGGAAAAGCTCCATCTCATAGTACATCTCTTCATCCCATGCTTTATGAAGTAGATTGTGCATTGACATGCCCTCATCCTTAGCCCTGTTGGCCTTGTTGGATCCAAGCATCATTCCAACATTATGCAAAAGAAGAAATAGAGATATATGGGTAGACAAAGATGCCAAACCATATTCTCCCAATAGTAACCATTGGAGTAAGGCCCTTTGCTACCATCCTCCATCTCCCCCATGCAATATGGATAAGCCAAACTCCCCCAAAAGCAACCAAAGCAACAAGAGATATTGTTGCCTTCTCTCCTCCTCATGTGCATCATGGAGTAAAAACATATTGAGAGACATGTGGAATGTCACATCAGCCTAATACAAGTAAGCACCATTAATACACATCATGAGAGTACCATGCCAAGTTTTACACAATAAAAAACACATAGACATAGGAGATGTCATGTGATGGCCAAACTCTCTTAAGGACAACCAAAATGAACATGCATTTCCTTGCTGCATACTATCATTAATACATAAGGCATGAGTCAAAAAAATATGAGCTATTGGGTGGTAACCATACTCACCCAAGAGCAGACAGCGCAACCATGCCTCCTTCTTCATTACATGAGTGTTATTTAGGGCATGGATCAAAGAAATAGGAGCCTTTGGGTAGTAACCAAACTCACCCAAGAGAAACCAACGTAACCAAGCTTGCTGGCCCATGTCATATATCTGCAAGTGGTCATGCAACCCCTTGCTTATCATCCTCATGTCACTACTACTAGGTGACAACACTGTAGATCTGCATGGTAATACATGTGCTATCTCAAAGCAAGGCACAATGTTGATCTCATAACCAGTCATTGTACATAGGATCATGCTCATCCCATTTTATGAAACTCTACACTTCAACTCAAAGGGTTGAATGTAGTCCATCAATGACAAACTGGGATAGATTTTCATTTCCTCCTTGATTAGATCAAGGGTCCTCTGCGCTGTGATATTTTGCTACTTCAAATCAAAATTTTGTTCTAACCCTTGGTTATGCATTGGCCCTGATGACAGGTTCTCATAAGTTTCAATAATATTGATGAATATACATGTATACCTTGGATCAAATGATGTGTGGGAACCTCTTGTAAGGACACAAGAGTTCCTCCAACCGGGACAATGGTGTCTCCAACTGATGGTAAGAGTGATGACTGCTCTTCTCCAAGTGTACCAGCGCTGGAATCTACCTCCTCTTCCTCATGCATCTCCTGAATCATGCATGGGAATCTATGTGTCAAGAGCTCAAGACTATCTTGAAAAGTTGCAAGTGTCTCTTCTCCGAATGTAAGTACTTCTGCAGCTGGTGGTGAATGTAGTGACCCCTTGTCTAGAGTGACAAGAATGGCATCCTCCCTTGTTTCCTTAGGAAATGTCTCTTTGTGACACATCTCTAGTTTTCTCACATCAAACTTCCTTCTCAACTTGTGAAAGAAATCTAAATATTTAGTCACCTTTTCATGCTCCATGTGACCATACCACCAATCATTGGCTTCACCTTGAAGATGAAGTGCTGCAATTTGGACAACCTCTTTTTTAGCCACATGATGTAGCCTGAAAAATGTATCTAACTCTTTCCTCCAAGCCTTAACAATGCTTGAGGAAGATCCATCAAATGTAGGCAAATAAAACCTATTGTGCATCTTTCTTCTATTGCTGTTATAGGATCCTATTTCTTCTTTGATTTGGAAGAATTGTTGGAGAGTTAGACTCTCTTTGAATGCTCTAGACTGTGCTTTTTACTCTTCAAGATACAGACTGAGAATCTCACGAGTCTCAAGTTTCCTTATTTCTTCATTGCTATACCATTCACCTTCTTCAAAGAAATTGGGCATAGTAGATCTATGAGGAGATCTATGATTCTCTGGTTTTCTTTTTTGATGATAGGAAGTGCTTGCTCTTTCCTCATCAAATATTCTTCTTGGATCCTCCTTTTGCCTTTCCCTCTTCATTTGATTGACCTCTTTGGAGAGATCTTGCATGGATCTAAAGAGAGGAGTGGAAAAACTACAATCCTCATTCATAATAGATCTCATATATCTGCTTCTTGTTTTGATGCAAACGATGAAGTGTCCGCAAGCTGAGCCAAAGATCATGCTCTGATACCATTATAATATCCCAAAAGGGAGAATGTAGTAATACTGAAATGCAATATAAGAACTGCAGCAAAGTAAACAATAAATCTATATACACATCAGAATACATAGAAATAGCTAAGCCATTTTATTATATAGGAGGTGAATATCAAGTACAACAATGCTCAAA
Organism: Pinus albicaulis; assembly: GCA_034641835.2. Taxonomy (NCBI): domain Eukaryota; kingdom Viridiplantae; phylum Streptophyta; class Pinopsida; order Pinales; family Pinaceae; genus Pinus; species Pinus albicaulis. The sequence goes on along the minus strand of CM076581.1, from coordinate 1,397,771,064 downwards.
ATATGAGACACTCAAGCCAAAGAGATGGCCTAGAATGACCCTGTAATGATCCCAGACGAGGGACTGGGTAACTGCTGAACTGCTGGAAGGTAAACTACGCTGTCCCTGCTGCAACTATTGGGACTACAACTGCCAGAAAGATAGAAAGTCAGATCTCGGCAATTTGGGAGCTCCAATGATGCTGAAAATAGAGATCTGGGCTCTATGATGGATACCCAAGTGATCCAAAATCTTTTGTTTGAGATGTATAAAAGAATTAACATGTGAAAATTGTAGCTTTAAACAAGAAACTTTAAAGGCATAAGCAGAAAAAGAGAGAAGCAATTAACATCATGCACGAAGACACAAGAGTTGATATTGGAGTTCGTCCAGAAGGGACTACGTCTCCGGGCCTTTCTCAAATAGTGGGAAGGCCCTGCTTTCATTAAATGGACAAATGAAAGTACAAGTACAAAATGAGGAATTACACCCTTATACCTGCCCAATTTGAAATTAGCCGAAAATTGCAGACCTCTGATGACGAAATGGGCAGCACCGTTGGATTTGTGGCATAAAGTAGTGTAGAATCCATATAAAACTTGCCCAGTCGGACAAAGTGAAAATCTAGCCCCTCTGGAAAAATGGCTCAGATCATGGTTCCGCCCCCTCCTGCACATTGCTCAAGGTTCCACTACCTTGTTTTCCGTGCCGACTCCTAGCTGTTCCTTTTCTGCACATCTGTAGTGAAGGTTTAAATATGTGAAGGTTGGGCGGTTAAACCAACAAGGCTGTTGGCCTAATGGTTAAAGTTTAGTAGTGGTTAAGGGGAGGTCGGGGGATCAAATCCTGCCTCCCCACAAATCCGCGTTAAATTATTTTGACAAACCCGCATCCATATAATGTTGATTTGGTTGGGGTTCGGAACTGCATTGGGCAGCCCACCCCCTTATCTTTCTCGCTGTCGACTATATATGGAGCGGCTAGACTTGTGTGTACAACGACCATGTGTTATAGAACTATGCGGTGTGGAGACCGTGGGGGTGGCGAGGTTGACCACCCCTCCCCCACCTATAATATAAAAAAAATACCTCTTCGTATTTGGATGGGGTGGCAGGGTTGGTGGCCCGCCACCCTTAATATATATATATATATATATATATTTTTGTTTTTTATTGTTTAATAAAACATAATATTGTTTTCGAACCTTCGGATTTTTGATTGAAGGAGACAAATTAGTTGTCTCACAAATTAGCCTCGGAATCCGGCCAGGTTGGCCGGAATCTGGTGGCTGAGTTCCAGCAAAATTGTTGCCTTCTTAGTCTGCCACATCACCAAGTCAACCTTCAAACTTTGACTACTCCTAACTCCTTCATACGAACTCGGAATTGAGTGCCATCTACGTCATTGGATTCAGAATGACGAAATCTACAACTTGAACTTGGTTCGAGAGATTTTTGAACACTTTGATTTTTGAGCCTTGTACTCAAGCCATTTGTACTTGTACCTATTTAATCCACCTGGATTATTCCTCCGCACTGAAGAGATTTTGGACCCTAAAAGCATTAACACTCTCAACACACTGTTTGTGTCCTTTCCAAACCACACTTTCAACCCTTTGTATGCGAAACTGGTACATCATTTGCAATCATGCACACCACACATGAATCAATCAATCCTCCTTGCCAAGAGTTTATATCACACTCATTGGCCAAGGATTACATAAAATAAAATCAAAACAATCAATATCTCAACTACTCATAAAGAAAAGCAAAAACATCATCGTTGCGTTTTGAAGTGATGGGAAACACACCATCACGTTTACATTTACTTGCAACGTATGATTTACAAATGTGGCCATCACACTACGACCCTGAAAAGAATCATATTTTAATTAATGAGGTAAATGGATCATCCCCATGTGGAGGATCTGCCTGTGGAACAACTTCGGGGACCGGGCTCTGCATGGGTGTTCTTTGATTCTGGTGTGTTTGACATTCAGGTTTCTGGGATTCATTCTGGTTGTGATGATTCTTCCTCCTCCATGCCTTTCGTGTCGTCTTAGAATGCCTCCTCCTGATGTGCCTCCAAGAAGTGTCCATGAATCCATCACTGTCGCTGAGGTGTGAGGAGGTGCTTTCATCATCAGTTGTTGGTGGGTCGCTGGCTGTTTTGGAGCTTTCTCCCACTTCCTTCCTGGTTTATCCAAGCCCTACATGACGCGGAAATTCCTTGACTTTGACGGGGTTTATGATGCCTTGGAAATTGATGCCGAGGCCCTTTCCTTGATACCCCATCTTCTTCAACAATTTGGACCCAATCCCTGTAGTAGGTTTTTCAAAAGAAGCGAATTCATCATCATGAAAAATACATGAAATTGAAGGGTTGCTTTTTACCTTAGGTTGGTTACGTTGCAATTGTTCCAAGGCCTCATCCTTAGCTTTTAACTGGTGTAGTAACCTTTGTTTTTCTTCCCATTCTTCCTGTAGGAGTCTTCTTAGCTCAGCATTTTCTGCTTGGATGCCTCGGTTAATCTCTTCAAGTTCTTGGAACTCTGCTGTAGTAAGTGTCCCTTTTTCGCTTGGTACATTATCTATTGATTTCTTTTTTTCATCGCCGGAATCAGAACCCAAGTCTATGGGTCCTTCCACCATGATCCCTAAGGCTGCAAGCTTCATTTCATCACCTGAATTGGACCCCAAGTCAATTGGTCTACCTCGTGCAAATCCCGCAGCTGCGACCTTTTCCTCTTCCTCGGATCCAGAATCTTCAGAATCTTGGTTTTGTTGTAGGGTGGTGGCGGTTTTTTGCTTCCGTTTTATGTCATTTCTCTCAGGTCTCAACTCAGGATGCAACTTCCAACAATTTTCTTCGTCATGTCCCTCTTTTTCACAATATGTGCAAGACGGCTTGGCTCCCCTTCTTTTGGCTACGACAGTCCTTTTTGGGTAGTCACTTTTTTCATGTGCCCCCCTGCTTTCTATGTGCATGGCCTTCAAATTGGCCTCATCGATGGTAGGAGGCTCAAATAACAATGATGAATGTCTTATGTAAATATGTAATGACCCAATGTACTTAGTTACAACTTCATAAGAATCTAATGACATATCCAAACTCAATGCTTGTTTTCAAAATTCTTCGGTAAAGTTTTGCACATTTTGTCCTTTACCTTGCCTTAGGTACTACCACTCCATTAAGGCTTTCTGCTTGTAACCTAAGGGATAGAATTGATTTTTAATTGCAGCAATAAAATTTGACCAGGAAGAAAGAAGGTTACCCAAATTATTGTTGCCTCGAAGTTTTCTCTCCCACCAGATGAGAGTTGTGCCACTCAATCGAAGAGAAGCCAATTGGATTTTCGCCTCATCCTCCATAATCTGTTGGATCCTGCAATAGAGTTCAAGCTGCCTAATCCAATTGTTAAGCTTCTCAGCATTACTTTCACCATTATATACTGGTAGATCAAACTTAACATCTAACTTAAAGAAAGGCTTGTTAGATGCATTTCCAGAATTTTTATTATGATGGTTAGAAGAAGAGAAAAGACTTTCATTTCCTGAAGGGGGTGGATTTCCTCCAACATCTCCATGCGCTGAACCTTGCCCTTCTAAAGCATGATCTCCTGATTTCTCTAACCTCTCAAGTCTAGAGAATAGTCTCTCTACTCGATCTACCATGGTATAGAAAGTTTTGCGGAAATTGAGCTCCTTCTCATTCCGATCTTCGTCTCCCATGTTCCTTCTCTGACATGCACGTCCTACTTTGGGATCAAAATCCTGTAGCGTCCCTTCGCCTCTTCTTAGCCTGCTTCTTGTTAGCATAAAAACATGTAATTCACATCTAAAAACACCTGCTCTGATACCACTTGATCCAAAATATTTTGTTTGAGATGTATAAAAGAATTAACATGTGAAAATTGTAGCTTTAAACAAGAAACTTTAAAGCCATAAGCGGAAAAAGAGAGAAGCAATTAACATCATGCACGAAGACACAAGAGTTGATATCTAAGTTCATCCAGGAGGGACTATGTCTCCGAGCCCTGCTCAAATAGTAGGAAGGCTCTGCTTTCATTAAATGGAAAAATGAGAGTGCAAGTACAAAATGAGGAATTACACCCTTATACCTGCCCAATTTGAAATTGGCCAAAATTTGTGATGACGAAATGTGCAGCACCGTTGGATTTGTGGCATCGAGTAGTGCAGAATCCATATAAAAATTGCCCCAATTGGACAAAGTGAAAATCTGGCCCCTCTGGAAAAAAGGCTCACATCATGGTTCTACCCCCTCCTGCACAATGCTCAAGGTTCCACTACTTCGTTTTCCGTGCTCGCTCCTGTTTGTCCCTTTTCCGCACATCTATAGTGAAGCTTTAAATATGTGAAGGTTGGGCGGATAAAACAACAAGGCTGTTGGCCTAATGGTTAAAGTTTAGTAGTGGTTAAGGGGAGGTTGAGGGATCAAATCCCGCCTCCCCACAAATCCGCGTTAAATTATTTTGACAAAACCGCATCCATATAATGTTGATTTGGTTGGGGGCTGGGCCGCCCAATGGTGTGTACAACGGCCATGTGTGTTACGAAACTGTACGGTGTGGAGATCTCAGGGGTGGCGGGGTTGACCACCCGTCCCCCACCTATAATATAAAAAAATACCTCTTCGTATTTGGATGGGGTGGCGGGGTTGGTGGCCCGCCACCCTTAATATATATGTTTTTTGTTTTTTATTGTTTAATAAAACAAAATATTTTTTTCGAACCTTCAGATTTTTGATCGAAGGAGACAAATTAGTTGTCCCACAAATTAGCTTTGGAATTCGGCCAGGTTGGCCGGAATCTGGTGGCCGAGTTCTAGCAAAATTGTTGCCTTCTTAGTCTGCCACATCACTAAGTCAACCTTCAAACTTTTACTGCTCCTAACTCCTTCATACGAACTCAGAATTGAGTGTTGTCTGCGCCATTGGATTCAGAATGACGATATCTACAACTTGAGCTTGGTTTGAGAGATTTTTGAACACTTTTATTTTTGAGCCTTGTACTCAAGCCATTTGTACTTGTACCTATTTAGTCCACCTGGATCACCAAGATAACCCAAAAAGGGTTTCTCAGATCTGTCAATCTAATAAAACCACCCTCTTAGGGATTTACATATACACTATTGGGTATGCAGATCTGCTACATAATCTGATGATATGATGGCTGCAATGATGCACAATCAGATATATCCATTTGGGATAAAAGCTCAAGATCTAGCTCCTCCAATATCCTCCACTGAAAATAGTTGCTGGATGAAAAACTTCAGAAAACTGTGCTGTAAGAGAGGGAGGCTCAATAGCCTGCTATTAGATATGTCAAATCAGCTCTTGAGTGGTGGAAACAATAGATCTAATGTGAGGAGATGATCCCTCACATGATTTCTAGCTGAAATACTAGAAACTTCCTTCTTACAATAGATCTATAGGACTGGACTACGCAATACTTGAAGGGACTGCTGCTGCATGGAGGTTAAACCCAATGGCCTGAATGCCAAATATAGATCTGCTGCTCCTAGAAGACTGAATGTGAAGAACAAAGTGGTAGGATGAATCCTCCATTGGTTTCTTAGCTGAATGCTAGAAACAACCTCCTGAAGATGGCACCAATGCCTGATAAGGAATGTAGTACAACCCTCTTCCTTAGATATAACTCAAGGGAAGAGGTGGGATTCCTACTCGGGAACACCCCGTGCTAAAAAACACTGCAAACTTAGCTAAAAAACTCAAGAATGCATAGATATGTCCTAAGAAAAATCTAGATCTAAACATATCAAGAAATGAATAATCCAAATCATGCCTTCTATTGTGCCTTCACCTTCATTATATAGATATGAGCCTTCCATAGACTAGGCCCACTCCAAAACTGTGTTGTACATGTGGACAGAAGTCTCCATGGTTGACTGCACTGTTTCTCCATGTCCTCCATCATGTTCATATGGGGGTGATCACCCTCTCCATCATGTGTGCATTAAATGCATCACTTCCTCCACTAACTTATCATAAGTGCTCTATGACTATGATCTCAGTTGACCTTATCAAATATCCTCATGATTTTACATTTAATATCCATGATCTTATTTGACTATTTCATCCTCCATAATCTATCTCATAAATGAAACATGATCTCTATTAATGGAGCTTCTCCACTACTCCATGATTTTAGATCTAGATCTAGAATATCCACATACACACATTAAAAGTGGATTTTATTCATCTTTTAGGTTTGTGGGCCCCTCCACCCTTTTATTTACTTAATTAATTAAGAAAATCAAGAACTCTAATATTCCAAATATCATGTGAAAATTTGGGAATATTACAGGTGATCATTCAACGAACCAAAGACATGAAGAACCGAAAGAAAGACTAACACAATCAGTCAATGAATTTGAAATGACAAAGATCAAAGTGACTTGAACTTAACTCAGAAGGCTCAGTGAGGAGAGAGAGCCGAACAAATGGCACAAGGCACCTAGAAATCCTAGGGCAAAAAACTCCACTGATAAGATGATGGAAAAAGAACTGAGAAGATCGAGACTACAGAATCAAAATAATTTCATTAGATCAATTTCAAGGTAAAAAACCAATCCAAAGCCAAGAAATATTGAAAAAACTCAGAAAAGAGGCAAAAATTCAATCCTACAGGATTCAAAACGACTGTTTAGCTGTAGTATGTGCTAAATAGGGGTTGGCGCACCTGTGACAAAAGCAACATGTGCCAATCGACGCGATTGTTCAAATAAAAGTAGCGTCGAGCTAGAAAACCATGGGAAAAAATAAAACCACTGAGCAGAGGTCAGACTTGACACTCTGGAACTGAACAGGATGGTTTAAAACAGTTAGATAAGTGAAGAAAAGCAGGAAAATGATGAAATGACCAAAGTCGGTTCGACAAGAAAAACACTCGACGAACAACTAGAGACGAAAAACACACATTGATTTCCAGCGGAGTCACCAACTTGTTGTGTAGGTAAATCCCCTCTGCGGACAGAGGTGATTCCTCTAGCCCTAGGGTGGGTATAGCAACAAGAGGACATGCCAATGCATCGATTCCTAGCTAATGAATGAAACTAAGTCGCGATAGATGTCCTACCTTTGTTCCAATGCAGTTGTTGTAGCTGTGGCAGGAGTCTCCTAATCTTTGTCCCGACACGTTGCGATCCTTCAGTGGTGGTACTCATGTGCCTGCACAAGGATTAGAGAACGATAACAACATACAAAAAAATACTTGCATTCATAACTATATAATTGGTCAAGGATAATTAAACATATTGCACAAGATTAATCATATCAAATGCAAAACGGGAATCAAAACATCAGTCATGTATTAATAAGAAGAGAGAAATATTTTACAACCAAAAGAGCCTTGACGTCGCAGCCTCCTTTAGTGGGTCTAGTCAAAATGCGTCTTGAGAATTCGTCGGGGAATTCGACTTGGCGAGGCAATAAGCCTAGACTCTCTCTCGAAAATAGGTCTCTCTCTGCTCTATCTCACACCAACTATATCAGACTGTTCAACTATTCAACCATTTCAACTATTGTATAAAATGTTCAACTAGCTGCATCTATGTGAGAGAGATGTATTTAAAGGAGAGGAGGAGGAGGTTGGGATCCCTCATATGGGGGAAGGGAGGCCTTATCCTTTGGGAGGTTGCTCAAATGTAGGAAACAAACAACCCATGCTAACTCCGCTCACGAAGTGGTTGGGAATGGAAACTTTGCTTCTATTTTAAAAAAAATTCCAAAAATAGCTCGACGCGAGCAGTCCACTGAGACAGAGCGCCAATGGGCGTGAGGCCTAGTGCTAATTTCCCTATGGGCGTGAGGCCATAACTGCCTGCCAACGCCAAACCAAAATCATATGTTTTTGATAGTCTGTTCCAGGAATAGTCAATAGAGGAAATGTTCTTCTCATGGAAAGAGATGCAATGACACTTTTTGCAAGGCATGACAATACACAAAATTCACAGAAATGATCCTCCAATGTGCGGGATGGGGGTTGCAGGGACAGTGACAAAATGTTGTGTAACACTAACATATGTAAATCTTGTTTTTAGATCTAGAACTATTTATCCTATTTGAAATTTGAGGACATTCAATATAATATAATTCCAACATCTAACTTAGATATAACTGTTTAGCAATAAGAATTGCCTAGTTCTGGTTTATAAAATAAAATTAAAATTAATGGTATATGGAGTACCTCAATTGCATAATTTAAATGTGTAACATATAGAGGTCTTCAAAAACTTGTAAATACAAATAAAGATTCCTCTTATGAATTTCTAAGAATTGCAAGTGTGAAGAAGACATTTTCAATTAAATCTCAAATGTTGTTCCCATAAGGTCTCATCCATGGATGTTTTTTTGGCATTTATTTATTATTTTATTCAACATAAACTAAGAGTGTCTTTGAATTTTCAATATTTATACTACTTCCAACTATACACCAAAGCTTCATATTTTAAAATATTATTAGCATCTTGAACTCTATCTTATAAGAAAGTGGAATGTTCTCACCTAATGGAAGAATACAAAAAATCCAAACTCCAAATCCCTATTATGAGGAGGCTTTATAAAAAACATTGACCATGTTTTTGATGTACTATACTCTTCTTTGGATTCAAAGAAGAAACTTCACAATTTTATCCATAAAAACAACACTAATTAAGTGTTGTTCCTAAAAGTTTTAATTTCTCTATATTTCTGTGTAGTAAACGAGTTTTTTTATTTTATTTTATTTTTCCAAAAAAATTTCATTTTTATTATAAAAAATACAACATCATTCCTCATATACTATAATATGCCAAAATTTCCTAATTGTTCATAATATTTATTAGGCTTGACCATATTGTCCATATTGAATGTTATCTTGACCATATGATATATTATTAGAAATTTAATATATTTCCATATGTATATAAAGATAATCTATAATGTTTCAAAATAGACAAACATTTTCAAAATACAGTCTTCAACTCTACACATTCTGCCCAAATTTATGTGTCTTTCCATCATTATATTCCACTAGGTGAACTGCTCTTAAAGGAAAAAAAATACTCCCTTTGAATAGTGCATCCCAATATTGGTTCTACTCCAAAAATATGTGACATATAGAAACATATTCAAGCAATGAGACTACATATTTTAAATTAAGTGTCGAATATTTTATTTTTAGATTATGAATATGTTGCTTTCTTATTATTTAATTTACCACTAGTAGGGTACACCCAAAGATCGATAAAGTTCTCAATATACACTCAAATAACTTTTTTTAATAGAAGTTGTAATGCCCTTAGTTTATCCAAAATATTAGAACCATAGATACAATTAAAGCCTTTAGGGTAAAGTAATGTTTCTTGAGAAACAAGTATGGCTGCAA